>JAHWFP010082738.1:0-25708 GCA_023313725.1 Lithobius niger
GTTATCCTCGTAACCCTAACAATCAGGAATTACGAGAGATTTACAGAGTCACTTCGACACCCGCCGTCGGCTAAAACCTTCACACCTGGTAGATGAAATATTTGATGAGAAATTGGAAACCCAAATCATAAAAATAAGAAGATTCGCAAAGCACTTTGGTCGTTGCCATTCACTAGACCCCCTTGCATGCAACCATTGTTACGGCCAAAGTGTACCAATGCTTGTATTGCCGAAGGAAACTTTCAAACAATATCTACTATGCAGCCTCACCCTTGAAACAGCACTCGACCAGTTCATTCCAGAGGGCACATCACAACAACCGACTAGCCAACCGACCGCCAACCTCCGTAGCTTGCAAAATTTCGTGACAATGCCTTCGCACGCACCTGTCGAACCGGTAACAATAGCCAGCAGCCTCTAGGTCGACGAAATATTGGAAATAGCCGCAGCAAGATTCGATGCCACCCGGGAACCTCAGCGAGAATTCCGCGTCGTAGCATCTACATCCGGAACTCTCGCTCCTGCTACTCCAATTGCAGAAGATGCTGTGCCCACATCTTCCTGGCAGATCATCGACCTACAAGACCTGCTGGATTTATGAGGTACGTTGTATTAAATTCATTTCATTGGTAGAATTAGATCCATGCTTCAAAATTTTCCAAAATTTATTTTAATACTAGGATTAAGTGTATAGAGTCAATTTTAATGTCAGCCTTGTTATAGCGTATAGATATATATAGTTCATGACTTCCAACTGTGACGTAGA
Organism: Lithobius niger; assembly: GCA_023313725.1. Taxonomy (NCBI): domain Eukaryota; kingdom Metazoa; phylum Arthropoda; class Chilopoda; order Lithobiomorpha; family Lithobiidae; genus Lithobius; species Lithobius niger. The sequence continues at coordinate 767 of JAHWFP010082738.1, forward strand.
GTAGAAAATAGCATACTGGAATCTAATGCAATAGCCTAAACATATTTATTTGTAATAATGTTAGTATATAGGCCCAAAAATAAAATATGGCCTAACTTCCAAGTTTATTAAAATACTGGAATTAAATGTACATATATCATATTTATTTCATAAGCAGAAAAAAATATATGTATATAACAGATGACCTCTGAGTACAGCAAAATAAAGACATATTAATAAATAACTGCATCTAGCAAAATCTTCAGTCTATGGGCCTACAAATTTCATACGTCTTGGCATGAGTAAAATAGAGCAGTGGAATTACATGTATATAATCATAATTATTTAACTCTAGTATAGGTGTATAAATGCATATAGTGTATAACGTCAAAGTTTATTTAAACATAGTTTGTGACAAAATCACTAGTGTACAAAATAAATGCGTCGACACGATGCCATAAAATGAGGCATATAAAACAACAAGTCGGTTGTCGAGAGAATCGCCTTTTGCCCCAAAGCTGAAGTGTCCCCACGGGAAAGGAAAAAAAATGTGAATCCTTTGGTGGACAACTAGTCAAGCGTGGCTGAAATTCCACGAAAAAAACGACGGCTTGGCTCGATTCTCGTGTGATTTGAGGCAAGAGAGGGGACTTCCAGACGTGCCTGCTTCTTGTAAATTTTTATAACGCCTAGCAACCAAATAAGTGGAGGGGATGGTTGGGATACCCTTTGCCTACGTCATCGAGAACTTTGCAATTAAAATATAGGGTAGCGTAGGGGCCGAAGTTTGTCCGCATGAGCCTGACGCTAACCATCGCCACCGAAGCCCAGTAGTATTGCGCTCGCCCCAGAATACACACCTCCGACTTGTCTAAGAAGTACTAATGGTGCCCGTAGAGCAAAAATGTGTACCCGCCCTAGAGCCTGGTGATGGCAACGACCCACCAAAACGTCCCCATACCAATCTAAGCCCTACTGACAGGGAATTTGATGATTACCTGTTACAGTACATTAAACAGGCTTTTGGACCTTATTATGGCGTACATTTTCCTAGTACTGGACTCGATCGACCAGCGACATCCCGAACTAGGTCTAGTAACTAGATATGTTTACACTTTATCCAAGGTAATAATTTCGTCAGAGCCCGAAATAGCGACAGTGACCACACTTCCCATGTAAGATACGTGGTTTACCCTTAATTCCTCAGTTTCTCTGGTTTTATTTATTTATTTATTTTTTATTTTTGCTAATGTATCCCTCAAGTTGTGTGGCACTTCCCTTGTAACGCGGCGTATTTATTTTTAATAGGTGCTGCTCGATCAACTCGTGGTCAAAAACATTGTGGAAGCGATGCAGACGACAGGGACCCCAAAAACCCCGTCAAGATAATAATGATCCGGCTGCTGCGTAGGCCCCGCAAAATGAATGTGATACATCTCCAGAGGCCAGGAACACAAGACCGTGTTCCTAACGTGTAGTGCCAACGGCCCACAATCAACAGGATGCGTGCTTACAAAGACAGGACAATAATTTCCTAGATTGTATTATAATTTTAAACTATTTTGTTTGAGCGCACAATCATACCAATGTAGTCCTGTTTTTTTAAAATGAAACTTCATATCTTTACTTATTATGGTTGAAATCCTTTAATTAAATGTTTTTTTTTATATATTTTTTTTTCTTTCATTTGTACGGCGTTACTGTCGCTGTTCCTTAATGTTTCGATGCGACAGTAGCCTAGTTGACAAATGTTGGTGCAAATTTGGCGCCTCGCATCTTGCCAAGATGCTGGCAAGCAGATCACAGGCGCGGGAAACCAACAGTGCACGTTCCAATCAGATCGCTAGGATTCGGAGGTAGGGCATCCCAGCCAATGAGCGCGCGAGTCAGGTCAGAGACGAAGGCGGAGTTTCGCGCCTCGCCATTGTGAAGCTGGAATATCCCACCTTGTATCCTTCCTTGAAAATTTTGTTTTTAGTGGTGATTTAAACCTGTGCAAGCTGAAACTTGTGCCGTCGAGTGACATCGGGATTACAAGCAGTGTTTCTGGTATAATAACGATGCTTGTGTCGCACGTTAAATTTGTCAACATCGGATTTTTCGTCAGCGCTAGTGGTTTGTTTGGGATCGGCGCTATCCGCCATTTTTGGTAGCATTGTTGTTGTTTAGGGTGTCAAACAATCGCTCAACCTGTTGCATTGTGACTTCGCTTGATTTGTCTGTTGGATCTAAGAGTACTTGAGAAATGTACCGCTGGACTAATAGATCTTTCTCGATTAGTTTTATGCCTTTTTCAATATTATTTTCAATGTCAGAAACCCCACGAAATGCTGTGGGTAGCCTAAAATCATGCAAAAATAGTGGCTTCACATGGTTAACATGTGCTTTCAATATGCGATCGGCATTTAAAATATCGATGAATCTCACAGTAACTGGTGTTATAAACTCAAGCACTCAACAGACACCTCTCCAAATCAAGTGAAGTTTCGGTGAAATGTTTTTTAAGATGTGCGTAACAGCGAAGGACCACGTAATCGTCAGGTTTTAGTGAATACGGTGCTGCCTTCTTGTCATTAGTGTTTATAACGCTGAAAAGCTTTCTTATTATAAAAGCTAACCAATTCCCAAGCTGCTTGGAGTCTCGATGACAGTTATATCGGAAAATTGTCCGTGTTATAGCAGACCTGTGTTGGCTCAAAAAATTAACGATGAGGGTAAACGTAAATCTTCACCAAACATCAAATAGTGAGGGGTAGCCAACGTTGCCGAGTGGACGGAGCCATTGTATGCCAGACAGACGGCTGTTAAAAATTCGTCCTATTCTTCTATGCATGTCACAACCACTTTTCTCAAAATTTCTTCAACTGAGCGATTCACACGCTCCCCCCATACCTCCAGGCCAAGAACAAACTGGCATAAACGTAATTTAATAACGCTGTCAATTCCTTCATTAAATTTGATTGGAACTCGCCGCCGCAGTCATGTACAAGTGCTCAGTAAAATCCAAAACGTCCAAACAATTCCCTATACAATGCTCTTGCAACAGTGATTGAACGTTTATCAGGGAAAGATACAGCTATCTAATATCTCGAAAAACTGTCAATGCAAGTGAGGATATAACAGTTTGAATTCTTTGTTTTGTGCAAAATCCCTATAAAATCCAAAACCCACTGCTGGTTAGGTCGTTGTAATGGTTGATAGGCCCTAAGCCTAGCCTTAAATGGGTGACGAGGGACCTCACCATACTGGCAAACAACACAAGTCTTAATATAATCGTGCACATCCTTAATAAGAGTAGGCCAATAGCATTTTGACTGTATTTGAGCAACAGTTTTGGCCCTATCTAAATGTCCACTCGTTGGTGTGGCATGATAGTCATGTATGCAATGTGTGATCAGAGATTTAGGCACCAACATCTGAAAAGCTTTGTAACCAACAGTACCCTTTGCACATTTAGGTGCATACAAATGGTAAATTATCCCATCCACATCATGGTAGAAGGTATTTTTTTCCTCCAATTACGTCAATAACTTGCGCAGAACCCCTGTCACTAATTTTTGCAGTAATTTCTTGACAGTATGGGTCATGCTCTTGTTCAATTTCAACTTGCTGCCTTGTCCAATCAGGGTATTGTCCATCCAAAACACATACTGGTAATTCATGAACCCTAGATAATGCATCTGCAACAGGTAGGCTAGCACCCGCTCTGTGCTGAATTATAAAATCATACTCCCTGAGTTTTATCAACACTCTCTCAAGTTTAGGTGATAAGTTGGGGCTACAGTATAAATATATCATTGCGGCATGGTCAACCCGCAATGTGAACGTTCTACCAAGCAAAAATAACCTAAAAAATTCTATTGTATGTATGGCTGCAAGAATTTCTCGTTCCGTAGCCTACACAGATGAAAATGCCTTAGATGTATAGCCCAGGAAGATTCCTTGCCATCATGGACCTGAATTAAAGCGCCTCCTGCACCACTTTGCGAGCCATCCGATTCAGCTATGAAAAGCTTACTAAAATCAGGGTGTTTGAGCGTAGCTGCATGCATAATAGCTTCTTTCAACTTCTGAAAAGACTGCTTCGCCAAATCATCCCAAATAAACTTAATATTTTTCCGGGTCAGCTTCGTAAGGTTTGCAGTAATTAGAGCACAATTTTTCAAATGCTTTCGGTTGAAATTTGCAATACCCAACAGGCGACGCATCTGTTTAGCAGTTTTAGGCCTCGGATAATCCCTAATTGCATCCAGTTTAGCAGGGTCAGGGCTGATTACCATCTTTGTCAATAACATAACCCAAAAATTTGACTTTGGACAGTGCAAACAAACATTTAGTTGGGCTTAGTTTCATGCCTGATGCTCCCACCAGACCTGAAGCAATATCCACGTGTTGCCAACTTAAATCCCAACTTAAAATCCAAATGCGAAAAAATAGTACAACCAGCCAATTTGACTAAAACATCACTCAAAACTGGTAAGGGAATGCTGCACCCCACTGTAACTCGGTTAACACTTCGTAAGTCAACAATCAAACGGTACCCCTGCGGCTTTCACCTCACTAATAAACAAGGAGAGTCCCAAGCGGAATCAGAGTATTCAAAAATCCCAATTTTAAGCAATTCCTGTATCTGTTGCTCCATAATTTTCCTCTGAGCGTATGGAACTCTGTAAACTCGACTCTTAATGGGATCAGCATCACCTACATTAATGTCAGCTTGAAAGCCTCAGTATAACCTTAAATCAAACTCGTGTAGGCTAAAGGACTGCTGGTGTTTGCACAGCATTTCCAAAAATAAGTGTTTGTGATAAGCATCAATACCACGAAAAACAAACTGTGGTTTCAACTGTTCTCATTCCTCATCCAGCTGGGCTTGGCTTTTAACCTCCAAATGCGTAGGATCAGGCATAGGCTGTATAGTGGTGCCACAAGATGGTATAGGCTCATCATCCAAAATGACAGTTGTACAAGAACCCAGAGTACACCCTTTTAGTAATTCTATGTCTAAACAGGAATAGTTGATAGCCTGAACAGGGATGCGGCCCAAAGGTGTTGTTTTAACAAAAGCTTCTACCAACTTTACATCCTCCTCTGAGCAATAGGGAGTAAATACACCATTCTAAATTTCTGATAGGCCCAGTTCAAAATTCCTTCTAAAATGTGCAAGGAATAAGGCTCCAAAGTAATATCAGCCAAAGTAACTAGAACACTTTCCACAATGTAAGGGTTATTTTGCACAACATCATGTTTCTCCTTATCCTTTTCTGACAAGGTAGCAACTCTAATATTGTTTGGCACATAATCATAGCTGTTAATGATTTCACTGTTGCAAAAGTATAGCTCTTTTGCTGCATAAGCTGAATCCCTTAACTGACACCTTAGGCTACCTATAGCCAAAATGTTATCTGAACAATGCAATACAACCATATCTTGCTGGCTCTTCAGGAAATCAAATCCTATTAAAATTTCAACATCCCCAAACACTCCATCGTCAACAACAATGAATTCATGAATAGTTGAAAAATTACACTTGGAAATTTCTGCCACAAGTTTATGTGAGGCAGACACAATCTTGTTGCCGACCCCAGTTAAAGAAACTGGTTGGTGCAGTGTCTCTAGGCTACATCGACTTGAACGCTGGGCCACAATAGAATAAGCAATGGTTTTAATTAGTAAAGTGCCCGCACAGCCAGTGTCAAGCAGAGAAGCAACAGGCAACCCTTCTATGTCAAATACCAGATAAGGCCTACCATACTAAATATGGCCTGTAGAAATTTTTAAAACAGATAGAGTATTCCCTGATTCATAATTTGGCAATTCAGATGCTACTTGCTGCAATGGCTGTACCACATTGTGTGAATTTTCATTTTCAACACTGTCAACCCCTCTGTGCACGACAGAACAATGATTTTCATCCCCAGAGGTAGTAAGTCTAGATACGGCACTATCTGCTGCCCGGCCAGCCGTGGCCAGTGGCTCATTTACGGCTGCCTCAAGGCCCTCATCAATCGCAGTGACTGAGGCCTTTTCAGGGAGGCAACACCAGAAAGTAAGCACAACAGAAAATTCACTCCCAGCAGGGTCAGTAGGAGCACAAATTTCCCACTCTTTGGAGGAAAAATCAGGATAATGCAATGCCATTCCAGCAGATACAACAATTTGTTCAGTAAGATGTGGCTCAGACAGACATTTAAGAACATATGCGCTGCTTGCCAAATAAAAGTGAAAATCAGGGGATAGCCTAACTGAAATTCTTTAAACACTCAAGTAAATGGTGTTGAATCCTCTCCATCAGTAAAACACGACACAACAGCAGAGTTACAGGATACATGGAACCCACAATTTATCTTTTCCAACAATGTGGTAAACAAATAGTGCAAAGCTCTGTTTCCGAAAAATTCATTTGCAAGAAATTTTGGTGGCACATGACCAAAATAGGCTACTACATTTGGCAACAATACAGTTCTGTCTGGCAAAAGAATCTGCTGCCTCTGCCAAACTAAGTTTTCACAAAACTGTGTAAAAATATCAGCAGCATTTTTCTCATCACAAATACTATAACGAGCTTCCGGCTTTAAACTAGAGCCTACAGACAGAACAGGTAATGGGGTTTTAGAAGGCACAACCGTTTTTGAAATGCCAACAATTTCAACAGCTGTCGTGCTTTTATCCACAGAATCCACACTCACCCCAGAGATTGGGATTGAACCTAGTTTTTTGGACCAAATTCAACACTGTTTTGGTGGGTTAAGGGAGCATGACCGTCTGACTTTCCCTGAGCAACAACATTCGTTTCTAAATTCTTGGTGGATAATTTTTCTTATTTTGATAATGATACTTGTCGCTCCCATGGGATCGTTTCTGGTTATAATTATCATTATAAGAATTATTTCCACCATGATTTCCACCAGTATTTTGTTGCTTGGAACGATGGTCATAATAATCACCTTTGAATTTCTTATTATCGTTAAAATTACGACCAGAATCATCACGCCAGCGCTTGCCATTCCGGGAAGAATTTCCTGTAGACTCATCCAGGAATTTCGAATAATTTCTCCGCCTTTTAAAACAATCTTGGCGAATGTGACCTTGCCATTTGCAATGGAAGCAGGTACGTGTTTCTGTACGCTGGACAGTGACAGCAGATACCTTTGCATTTTCAAAACTGCCTTAACAGAGTTTGGGATTGAATTTTGCAGCCCCACCATACTGGAAAATGAAGTGCTGTGCGCCCCACTTTCCGAGGTAGACAAATCTTCTCTAGCTTTTAAAACGGCCTGTCTATTAATCGCCTCAGTTAACATGTCATGGAAAGTTTTGGGCTTTGTAGCTGACAAATATATCTTAATTTCTCTGGGCACACCCTGGAGAAAAGCAGCCCGCAAGCTTTCATCCTTTGACAACATTTTCACCTGCCTAATATTGTCAGGGTCTGTAACATGAACTCGCCACAGGCTGGCTGCCAAAATTTCAAGCCTATCTGCATACTGCTCTACTGATTCATCAGGTTGTTTAGTAGCACGGAAGAACTGGGCTCTCAGCACGCATTCATCACCACCACAACACCTTTTCGTCAAATCAGCCTTAAATTCATCATAAATAACAGCGTTGACGAGTTGTGGGGAATTGGCAACGTACTTTGCCGCACCCCCTTTGAGGTGGCTTGTGGCTGCAGAAATCAGCATAAAATCTGAGCTATCAGAATCCCGTTTCAGTAAATTATCAGGCGGTATGTAAAAATATCATCACCAGGCTTGCCGAAAAATTTTGAAATCGCCTCAATAGCGGCACGCAGCTCATCACGGGATGAATAGTGGGCATATTATCAGTATTATTTTTCTGCAATAGCCCTATTAGCCTTTCCCGGTGCTGCCGATCCTTACACATTTGCGAATACATGAAATCCAACATCTCCGTATTTGTAGGAGGTGGAGCAGGCAAAACAGGCGAGGGTTCGTCATCAAAAATTTCAGGACCTCCTTAGTAACAGTTATTTGTGCCATTTCCTCCTGACCTCCCCTGTCAGTAGGCTGAGAACAGACAGAGGGTGATGAAGGTAGCCTACGCACAGTACCTCGACGGTGGCCCGGCAAAGTACTTGGGGGGAGTCGCCTTTGAAGTAGATTGTTCGCAATCGCTGTTAAAAATGCATCTACGTATAGGCCGACCCTTGGATGAGACCGTGGGTAAGCGGAGAGGAAATCTACCCCTATGAGGCATATTGGCTTTTTTTTTTCAAGATAAAACAATAATCTGCAGAGTGGTGACTAGTCTCCTCACAACAAATGGCTTACCAGTGAAGCAGTCAAAAAAAAATCTAATTTTTTTTTTTTTAATTTTCAAATATTTCCAAGTTTCAAAATCTTGCTAAATAACCCAATCCAATGTCCAAACAATTTAATATTCCTTTGATTTGCCACAATCGAATCAATCCCACTCTGACACCAGTATAACGAAAATTGCTTGTGGCATACGACAATATCCGCTATATTCAATGGCTGCGAAAAGATGATTCAGGAAGAACAAATGGATTCAAGAGACAAGGTCACTTGGGTTTATTAACATTCAGATTCCAATCTCCAGAAATTAGACAATACTAAATTTACTGATAAGTCAGATTATTTAAGCTTCACAGTTCTGGCCATCATGGCTTATTATCAACAACAAGGTCGAACTTAATACTCGTCAAACTGAATTCACAATAGTATGTATTTTCCTTAACACATGGAAATCATTTACCAAGCTAAACCATGGATAATGTAATCAGGATAATCAGCACTCTACAATCACAATATCAGCAAGCACAACTGGCTATCACTCAAGTGCTGGAACTCCACTGAACAAATACTAGACTGCACACTATACATCAATTCAAGTTTAGTCATCACTTATCTGTATAAGGGCTGGCTAGCAAATGGACCAAGGCAATCTCCGGTGACTCCAAGTCTCCCCAAGACAAAACCAGTGAAACAGAACTGTAGTAGCAAGCCCCCTGGCAAGAAGTGCGCGCCCCTGCTTTATTTCCTCTATATATATGAAACCTACACTTGGGTCTTAACCATGACTTTCCATAGTGATTCATGTGTTTACTCTAAACCATCTGGATGCAAGAGGCTGCATCTGTTGGGAGAACCGGATACTAAGCAACAGCCTCTGGGGAAAATCAAAGTCCACCCACTAGCCTACATCAGGCACACTGTAACAGAGCTTGTTGGGTAAGAAATAAAATAAGTGGTGAATTATACTCGTACAGAAATAGTGGTTGATGGTTACATGCCTTATGTTGATTAATTAATTAGTTAATTAATTACAATAATTAATTAGGCAATTAGTGATGCATATTAATTAGGTTTTAAACACACAAAATCAAGAATCGATTTTTAAAATCATTACAACTGCGTGTGCTGTAGAGAAATTAAAGTACTGATTAAAGTATTATGTTGGCAATGCTGGGAGTGAAAAAGCAAAAAAATATGGACATCAACAACATCATTGAGATTTTTGCATTGAGGAAAGCATGGTTAAAGTATCGCATTAAGAGTCAAGTGGTGAACTAACAACGGTACGTAAATTTCATATTCAAAATGCAATATGATGGTTAAAAGCAAGTCTAATGTACCCATCTAACAAGTATAGAAATGTTATTACCAATTACAGTAATCAGTAACGATTTAACAAAGCTGTAACAATTCGACATTAAATAGGCTAAAAAACGTCACACAGACGTGTTTTTTTTGCTTGCAGTACGAAGTAATCTTTTTGGGCCGAACGTGAACCAAACAATGTGTGTATATCATTTGTGCCAAGACAGTCACAAAGGTCAAAGGTTGAGGGAGGAAGGGGGGGGGGCACAATAAATTTTGCCTATGGGCCCTAAGACACTTTGTTACGCCACTGTCGAGTGCATTAAGCTGCCAAAATCCAGTCGACAATACGACAATACATCATGTCAACAGACGGGCATATTGCTAGCAGCTCAAAATGGTAACGTAAAAGCTTGGATAAATAAAAAACACTTCGTGCGCCTTTCCTAAGCGTGACCGGGGAAATAGTCAGCTGCTTGCTAGCAGTAGCAGATAAAAGCATGAACCGTTGTCTCTACACCTATGCTAACTATTGTTCGACGCCTATGGTTGTTGTTTATTATTTACGACAAGTCAGTTCAAACTGTACGGGTTCTTTAGCAGTTGTGTTACACACAAAAAACAGCATGTAATTTTTAATTTAAAAGAAACAATGGGAAGTTTGAGTACTTTACTGCCCGGTGGCTAGACAAAAAATGTTTGGTTATTTCAGTAACTTGTTTGATCAACATGGTAACTGCACTGCGTTATGTTCTTTATTATTTTCTTTTCTGTATAAAGTTTTTTCCCTTTTTGGCTTAATAGCAAGAATGCGGTGTTTAATTCCATTTTACATTCCCTCCTCCTACCACCCTCACTCCCTTCATTACCAAAGGAAACGACTGATGACGCTCTATTTTTTTGCCCTTTTCCCCGTTTGGTAGCAAAAATAAAAGTTGCCCAACAGCCGGTTTCTTTTTTTCCTTTTCGTTATACCTGGTTAGGCGTGTGATGTTACAAATTTAGTAGCTCCCCCTCCCTCTGGTACGAAAGTTTGTGCCGCTAACCAAAAAATGTCTGTGTCATCAACGCATCCCTCTACATTTTCCTCTATCCCCTAACTCCACGTAAAAAAAAGTTCTCTTCCTTTCCCCCTGCACTACAAGACCATTCATTTGTTTTCCTTTCCTCTTTCTTTTAACTTTATTTCAGTTGTGCCAGTCCGCCAACTCCCCAACTCCCTCTCCCCTCCCCGAAGTCATGCTGTGAAAATGGAAACATTCGGTGGCGTAAGTAAACATTTTCCCTGGATAGAATTAAGCTTTTATCCAATCAGATATTGGTATGTTGATATCGGTATCGGATCGATACAGTATAGTATCGGTTCAACAAACCACCTGATTATTCTCTTTATTGGTAATATAAGATTTCATAGGGCGTAAGGCCACGTTTATAAGGCAAGTCAGTAGAAAATTCCGAAAGATTAGGAAAGGAATAAATAAATAAAATAAATAAATGGTTCAGTTAAGTGTTATCCCATCCCGCAAGGCAGTCAAGGAATTTTCACCAACGGAAATTCAATGAACATGGGACAATAAAGGGACGGTCTCTCATATAACAAGTAGATAAGCAAATCAATAATCAGCATAAAAAAATGAAATTTCGAAAAGGCACAAAGCCATAAAAATTGAGCAGATCTCGAAAGTCATAAACTTAATAATAATAAATTTGGCCAATAATGAAATAGAATTTAACCGTAAAACGCAAGACCACATAAACATGCACATCAAACAAATATATCATAAGCTAAGCATAGCATACTGAGTCAGTATTCCCGAATGGCGCAAGGCCGTATTTATCAAGCATGCCAGAGTAAAATAACGACAATTATGAAAAATTTAAGGAACACGAATTTACTCCCATCGTAACCATAAAATAGTTATCATATCTGAATCAGGATATAATTTCCTCATTAAATTTTGATAAATTCGAAGGGCACAATGAAGGATTTTCGTCAAAGACTCACCATGCACGAAATATAAATTATAACATAAATAGCGTAATTAAGAAATCAGCAGTAACACGAAGCAAATGAAGTTAACGTTCCCGAACGACGCAATGCGAAATTTTATCCGGCACGCCACAGAAAATCGTGATTTAACAGGCAAGCATCCTTTTCACCGGTCAAATTTAAAATAACACCTTTCAGCTAGGACCAATGTTTTGTCAGGCACGATAGTGAATGGTTGAATTTATTTATAAACCGGAAGACGAGCAGATTTCAGTATCCACCAAGATTAAGTTAGGTAACCCAGAATGCATTTTCCCTTTCTTCCCTCATTCCGTAAAACAAAGTAAAGGTTCATAACGAAACGTTCACTAGGTTCACTAAAAAAATAACAATAAATCTGAAAAATTTTAAATAACTAAAATTAGCATTGAGCATTTCAAGGTACGAGGCCGATTTTATCAAGGCATGCCAGATAAAAGTGGTAAAATTTGTAACAGTAGTAAGATTTTGTAGTGGCAAGGTTAAGAAGTTAAAAAAATCAATCAAGGCCAGTAAATCGCCAAGATTTTGTGGAATTCACAGACGCTTCAGTCAGCACTAATAATTTAGACAATACTAATACTACTCAAAATGAATCGGATACAGAATCAGAGTATTCTGATACCACCGATGATGCAGTAAATTTGCATCCTCCCAAACGAGTTCCCAATCCTGCTCAGCTAATCACTCCGCTCAAAACAAGGGTAAAGCTAAAGATCGAACTAGATCTAGGTCTCCACGTAATAAACGTACAACTCAGTCACCTTTAAATTCCCAAGTACCACTTAGTACTCAGGTACCAATAATTAATTAAGTGCCACCCAATAATCAGGTGAACGCTAACCAAAACGAATCATTGAGTCATAACTTGCCACTAAATCAAAATGTGCCACTAAATCAAAATGTGCCACTAAATCAAACTACGCCACTAACCCAAACAGTGCCGTTAAATTTCGTAACGCCACAGCATAATCGCATAACACCAAATTGAAAACCAACTATGCCTACCTTGCAAATGCAAACAAGCGCTCAAACACCGCTTAATATTCAAGTGCCAACGAATTCGTGAATACCGAATCATTCCCATTACCCCAAATGTAGTGATAAATCCCCAAATTTTAAATGGAAATCAAACACAGCTAACTTTAACCACTAATCATAGTAGCAGACAACAGGGTAATATGATGGATGAAGCTTACCTTCAAAAGATTTTGGATCATACTTTAGCAGTACGTTTGCAATCAAATAGCGATAATCTTAAGGCAGTAAATGATAATCATTTAGAAGTGCTGAAAACTATTACCGAATCAAATCAAAGCAGGGATTCACAAACTAAATCTAGACTTTGGGAAGAATTACGTTCAGCCAAGAAAGCTATATTACCTTTTGCAGGGGCTGACTCATTAGACATTTTTGCTTTTGCATTAATGGTCGAAAATTTGCGCATGTTAGACCCACGATTCAAAACTAGTTTCGGTTGCATGTAGTAAATGTACAGGTCCAGTTGCAATTTATTTAGCCATGAATCCGCATATAGCGACTTCCCGAAATTGGGACAGATTTAAAGAAATTTTAATCGATAGATTTGGTTGCGGAGGTTAAATCGTCACCCCTATGTCGTCCCACATGGCGCGACTCAAACAGGGAGAAACTATCGAGGTTTTCGCTGCCAGGCTAGAGAAAATGGCTTCACAACTTTGGAGAGTTAAACCTTCAGACTCGGATGCACAGCGAGCTTTCAAACAATTAGCTAAGGATCACGGAATGCGTTCAGTATTTTTACACGCTATGCCACGAGAAATCGAATCTCATGTGACATCACAAATGCATACTACGTTCAGGGATACGTATAATTCGGCCAACTATAAACGTTCAGTTTTAGCTGTATTTCAAGGCGATGAAAATAATTGTAACTCAGATAAATCGGGCACTAAACGAATTTCTAATACGGAAGTTAACAATTTAGCTTTTGGCACAATACTAGATAAAATGAATTCCTTAGAGAAAGGTATGACTAAGCTTAGTAATGCTAACGCTAAAGCTAAAAATGTTGAAGCTAAAGTTAGTGCAGTAAACACAAATGTAAACCAAGTTAAAACATGCTACCGTTGTTTAGCCCCAGGGCATTTGAAACGAGAATATCGTACTAAGGACGAAAATTTATAGCTAGTCCGACAATGTTGGGAAAATGCTAAACAGGAAGGAGGATTTCCAAAAAAGTAAATCTAACAACAAAAACAGTCGCGGAGGTAACCGTTACAGGGTAAATAACCGAGGCCAACGTGGAAATTATTTTTCTGGTTTTGACAATAGGGATTCTATTCAGTTCAACAAGAAAAATAATCCTTACTCATTTGAAGCTAACACTAGCAACAACAGTAACAATGGTTACTATAACGGGCAACAAAATGTAAATACCGGTAATAACCACGGTAAGAAGCAAGGCAAAAATAGAAATCAAAATCAAAATCAAAACCAAAATCAGCAACGGAAAAATAACAACGGCCAAAACCGAGTTCCACAACATGCTACAGACATAAACGAGGGCAATGACTCATGTCAAAATGGTTGCAATTAAAAAAATGAATTAGTAGTCTGAATGTGTACAGGGATTCTGATCTAAACTTAAATCAATCAGAACAGAGCAATAATGACGATCAAAATCCATACGTCAGCTCAGTTCAAGCTCAAACTCCTGTTAATCAAAATAATGAGGTAAATAATACTTATTCTTTAAACGTAAAATGTGTTCCATTATTCTCAGACGAAGACGCAAATAAACTAATGCTTAATTTGTACGCAAACGTCGAATGGCACCAGCAAAAACTTGCTTTGCCAGATCACACGTTAGCTTTACCACGTTTAGCGTCCTATTTTGGTAAAATTCCATCAAAATATGTTGCGCGGTCTATAGACAATAACAAAAATCTTGTAAATGAATTTACAAATGCTTTAAACACAGTTAACGATAAATATGATTCAACTTGAGACTCAGTAACAGTAACTTTATTCAAGGATGGTTTAGATTCTACAAATTTTCATTCAGAATTAAACCCAGTTGATACTAAAAAGCCGATAGTTGTTATTGCTTTATTAGGTAACGAACGCACAGTTCAGTTCAAACATACGGATGATTCATTCTATAAAGACGGAGTAAAAAAGCCTTCGGGCACTTCTATTGTTATTTCACCAACAACGCAAAAGATTGGAAAATTAGAATCCCAACAGTTGTAGGAACGTTTGAACCTACAATCTGCTTAACGTTTTGGGACAGCAAAAATGTTGCCGACCCAAATGCGTCACCAGCGAAACACTCATCGTTGGGAGAGCGAGTAAACTCACGAGCATTCCCGCTCAACCAGGCAACAGATGGTACAAGCAGCACCATCTAGCGTACGAGGTCAATACTAGCCTCGAATCGGAGAAGCAAGGAGAAGCATCGCTCGACTCGGAGCAAACAGCGCCTAATGCTGATAACGTTCAAGTGAACATAGTTTTAAATAAAACTAAGGTTAAATATTCACGTCCACACTTAGTGTTTGACGTTGGTAATAGGCCAGAAATCTGTTTGTTAGACACAGGTTCTTCATTTTCATTAATTACGAACACAGCAGCACAACGCATGCTTAAGAATTTTAGTGTTAAATGCCATTTAATTCCGATGACCACACCAGTCAATTTGGTTGGGGTCGGAAATCGTCATATTAAAACTGATAGGAAAATAGTCACAACTATAGAAAAGTGTGAATTTTCCAGAAATCAAGAATTTATTATCGTTCCTGATGGTTCATTTGGTAAGATTTCAGTGCTATTGGGCTGTGATTTCATGTCAAATAAATCAGATTCGTTAGCATTAAATTGCCCAGATAACGTTTTACCTATAGGCGATTAAATATTTCAAATTTCGTCTACACCAGAATTAGCTTATGTTGCTTATAACCAAAATAAGGAAATAATAAACAGAGCATTTTATAAGCCCAATCACATTTACGTAGCGTCACTTAACGTCGCTACAGATGTAGAAACCGATGATAATCCTAAATCTACATGGAATTGTACACCTAAACAACATTTAATAGACATTACTGTGTCCTTGTTACGATACGAAATAATTCCACCAAATTGTGAGAGTAGAATAACCAGAAATTTACATTTTCCGTATCCGGAAATACAGACAGGAGTATTCCAACCTGAAAACGGCGAATTTCCTGTACTTCTTGCTCACATTCTTGTTAACGCAACTCCCACAGGTATTATCCCAGTCATGTGCATAAATCTTAATGGATTAGATGTAGAACTAAAAGCGGGTACGATTCTAGGTACGTACACGTCAGCCAATATTGGTACGAGGATGATGCTTCCTTAGTTTCGTTTAATTCAAATTTGCCCACCTCAAGTCCAATCGAGAAATCGCAAACCACAATTCCCATCGAAATATCTCAAACCTTAAGTCTTATCGAGACTTCCCAAAACCAATCCAAACAGAGTGAAAGCTCATCGGAAGTGCCAGTTAGTAGCCTAACAGATGCTCCTAAGCCAAAATCTAAGGCAGAACTCGATGAGGAATGGGAAATTTTAAAACATAGGTTCACGTTTCCAGATTTAAACAAGGAGGAAACGGGAGAATTTCTAGATATGCTTAAAAATCACCAAGATTCATTTTCTAAAAACGATTTTGATTTAGGATGTTACGAAGGTTATAAAGTTCCTATAGATACTGGCGAATCACAACCAGTAAGTTCTAAAATGTACCGAGTTCCATTTCACCATCGTGAATTGTTGGATAAATACATTGACGAGATGCAGAGAGTTGGAATAATCCAAGAAGGAAAATCAGGATGGTTATCTCCTTGTCTAATGATAAAGAGAAGACTAACTGGTTATCGTGTAGTCGTAGATTTACGCGGCTTGAATTCTGTCGTGGAACGTTTAAGTGTTCCAATACCCACTGTGACTAAGCAGAGCTAAGTATTTTACACGCTTGGACATTAAGTTCGGATTTTATCAACTTAAATTAGCGGAATCTGCTAAACCTAAGACGTGTTTCTCTGCTAACTGTAAACAGGCTCCCAATGGGCCTTAAAACAGCGCCTGCGCACTTTCAATTTTGTGCACAACAAATATTTGCAGACGTGCTAGGAGCCTATTGTACCGTCTATCTTGACGATTGTCTCCTGAGTAGTCCAGATCTTAAAACCCACGTCAGTCATGTGAATCGAGCACTAGAACTAGTCGCTCGTTCGGGACTAAAACTCAGCGTTGGAAATTGCGAATTTGCACGTAAAAAGGTAAAATTCTTAGGCTTTGTGTTACACGAAAACGGGATACAACCCGATAGCGCTAAAACAAAGGCTATGCAACATTACCTTACGCCTAAAACACTTAAGCAAGTCCGTTAATTTTTAGGTATGGTATATTTCTATAGGCGACACATTTCTTCATTCGCCGAAATGTCACAGATTTTGTCCAAGTTAATACGGAAAAAACTGTAAATTCCTATGGCGGCGAAGATAAAGAAAGAGCATTACAAGAACTTAAGCGAGCGATAATAACGCTGCAACGCTTAAACACCCAGATTTTTCTAAACCCTTTTTCTTGGAAACTGGCGCTAGTGGAGTAGCGATCGGAGGCTGGTAAGTCAATATCACGGAGGTATAAACTATCCATTAGCCTACACTTCCCGAACCCTCAATGAGGCGGAACGGAAGGAAACAACTACTACAAGGGAAATTCTACCGATTATTCATTGTATTGATTCATTTCGTTGCTATTTACTTGGTACGATGTTTTTCCTGACCACAGATCATTTAGCAATTTGCTGTCTTTATTGTGCCTGCACTCTCCCCCAAATTACAAAGAATCTTATTTCAACTCAGGGAATATGAATTCATCTTACGTCACAAGTCGGGCCGACTTTTAGCGGTTTCAACGTGCTATCTTGCATAAACATACCAGTCGCTGTGTTGCGCAGTCAATTTCTTGACTGGACGCGACAACACCTAGTGGCGGAGCAACGAAACGATCTATTCTAAGGCCAAATCATAAAACGCCTTAAAGATCAGTCATCAGAAGATCTGATCGACGCTTCTAACAAGCGAAACTATCTTTTATAAATATTATGACAGAATTCTATACAGAATTCGGCTAGCAGACCCAAATAGAGGCCGTATGCACAACCTATCACAGACGTGTATACCAAAATCTCTACGGAACTATCGTATCCGAGATTACCATTCCACACCTGGCGCCGGACATCGAGGAGCCAGTAAAACTAGAGAATTAATAGAGCTATATTGCTATTGGCCTGAAATGATGGACGATATCGCAAATTACACAAAAACTTGTCAGGTATATCAAGCTTACGGTAGACCTAACAAGCCACTCAAGGCTAAGCTAAGAGCCTATCAACCCTTACAGAGACCAGGTCATTCATGGAGCTTGGATCTCATTGGACCCTTGAATAAAAGCGGTCACGGGAACGTCTACTTAATGACGTTAATTGACGACTTCAGTCGTTATGTAATTGCAGTCGGAATTCCCGATAAGAAAGCAGAAACAATAGCTAAAAAGTTGTTCTCTCACCTCATAGCTAGATAAGGAGCACCCGTGCAACTGCGCGGAGACAACGGAAGTGAGATAAACAACGCTATTGTGGCAAGATTGTCAAATTTGTTCAATATTAAAAAGATAAACTTCACTCCTAACACATCGTGGGTAGGAGGGACGGTAGAAGCCGCATGTAAGAGAATAGAGACAGTACTACGTACAATTTTTACAAGTTGTCCAGAAAATTGGTGCGAGTATCCAGAATTAGTGACTGTAGCGCTAAATGCGTTTCCTAATTCAACCACGCTAATTAGCTCACATTATTTACATCATGGTTCCGAATTTAGATTGCCGAGTGCATTAGCTTTCGAACCACCTCGAATCTGCTATGATAGTGATGACACTATAGTATGTCTAGAGAGTAGACTACAAGCAGCATTCGAAGTCGCTCGAGCGCGTACTAGGAAAGCAGTTAAGAGACAACAAAACTTTTATGATCGCACTGCACGTCCTTATAGCTACATAGCCGATGATTACGTATTATTACGCGACTTCTTACCAATTAAACAAATTTTGCCGAAATTACTTCGTGCTTGGACGGGACCGTTCAGAATTATGGAATTTGTAAACGATGTTATCGTTCCTATTGTACATTTTCTGGATCCATTATAAGTCGTTCGCGCACATATGAACAAGCTAAGACCATGGTTCCTAAGAACGAATAACCAACCTGTTCCCTTTAATGGCCCTACCGATTTGGATTTATCAGAGCAGCTTAACGGTACCTTGACGGAAGCTGAAATAAAATTACAACAATACATAGCAAAACTTTTGGAAGATCCGACAGACCATTTATCGGAGATTCAACCACCAACGTTTACGCCCTCCGAGCCTGACGATGCAGCTAGCGGTTCAGAAACAAGCTCAACCTTGAAACGCAAAAGCATTGAGCCAAATTTGGCCGCTTATTTACAAAATAAATACCGTAAAATAGATTACGAACTTAATAAACAAAGAATGCTTCGTTCTACGCATGGTTATAATACCCGTAGCAGTAAAACTACCCCAGAAATAGGGCAGCGGCGGCAGTTGGAAGAGGCAAACGTTGAGGATAGTAACTCTTTGCGTATACAACGGAGAACAAAGAAAACATGGCATTACTATGAAGGAGCGTTCACACGCTCTGCACCAAACCCATGATTGCTAGACCAGTCACCTACGCAGTTTCGATTCTCACAGTGCACGATACTGAACATGTTTACATCGCGTAAACACATGAAAATAGCTCAAGTCTATTATGTTTCAGGATGTAATGTAAAATAACTTTTGTGACGGAAACTCGTAGCTTGTTTTAGAAAATACTATTATTAGAAAATAAGAAACAAAACATAAAAAAAGGAAAACTGAAAAATGCGAAAAATGCGTAAACACATAAAAACATGACATACGCATACGCAAAATTAATAAATATTTACAGCATGACAGAAAAAAAAATAAAACATAAAAATGAACATGATAATATTTACAAGAAACATGGCAAATCACAGAAAATAATTAACGTAAGGTTAATTAAAATAAGAAATTGCATTATTTACAGACACTTTATACGAAAGTTTGGAACAAAAATAAATGAAAAAAAAATGAAACGTAGAAAATTATTGGAACATTGATTTAAGTAAAATAATTTACAAACAAAAATGATAAGACATGGAAAATTGTCAAAATAAAAACGTAAAACCACATACCCAGGTCATAACCATAAGTTACAGTAGAAAGAAATTAAAATTATCGAATGAAGGAAATTCGAGAAAATCGAAGCAATTAAATGTACAAAATTTACGAAATTTAAATTTAGTAATTTTGAATAGAAAAATGTAGTTGAGAAAAATTTTAGTAACCGAAAATAAAAATTTCTTTGAACGTAAAATAAAATCCTTACGGTAAGTTGCGGAAAAAAAAAAGTAAAATAAAAAATGTTGCAAAACAAGGTAAAATCGAAATAAATATATACAACAACAAACAATTCCAGGGTTCTGGTAATTAAAATTGCAACATAAATGAAAATTAGTCAAAAGAAATAAAATAAAACATTGAACATTGGAAATACATATAAACAATTCCTGAAATAAAATGATCACAATTAGTACATATAAAAACATCGTACGATCACAGATTAAGAAGTATAAATTTAATACTTGGTTATGATAAAATAATGAAAATGGGAAAAAAAATAGGCCTAATAACGTACGAAAATTTTAAGAACAGGGAAATTTAATTTTGACTAAAATTTAAGATTTCATCTAGAAAGTTAAGAAATTAATTAGAAATTTAATTCGGAAGAACTTTTAGAAATCTATGATCATAAAAACATAACATTTCCCTTCAACAGTTTAAAAATGAAAAGCAAATAAAAATGAAATATATACACGTATGTACAATCCTGAAATCAGGACGGGCAACGGCGAACTCGACCGCACCGCTCAATTGAACTGGGCAGAACGGCAACGGCGCTAATCGTCGCCGCTGTTGCTATCCAGGTCATCTTAAATAAAGAAAAATCTAACGACAACTATTAAAATTCAATTCATAAAATTATGAATGCATGTGAAATTGACATGAAGATTGGTTCATTGTAAGTATTAACTTTTCGCATATAGCGAGACATGTTGTCACCTTAATTTCTCTCACATTCAGAAGAACAATATGGAGGGAAATCACTGTAAAATTGTATACGGGATTATGACGTTCAAGCACATGAAAGTAGCTGGAACATGTTCTTTCCCAACATAATTATTATAACTATATAAACATTTTGTGAGTGATACTACCCCCACCCCCCAAATTGATAGAACTTAATAATAATCTAAATTAAAATAAAATCAGCAAAATATTCTATTGTATTAAGACCATAAGTTACAATTACCTTTCAAAATCATTATTTAGAGTTCGAACGAGTATCGGAAACCTAATTTTCCTATGCGCAGAGAGCCTAATCTACTTTAGCGCTTAGTGCGCGCTACCGCGCTCATTGCGGCTAATAGTTCAAAACCAAGGCATGCCATAAGTACTATACAAACTTGTATGGTAAACAAACTGTACTAAAATTTAAAATATCACACCCCTTCCCCCCCACTGAACATTTTCAGAACTTGCATTTCACTCACACTCTAGTTATTCTAGATATCATATTATTCTTGAATCGGAAACGGTGCCACATAAATAAATAATGGGCTATATGGGAGTCCAGTTTCATTAACTTAGTTCAGACCACCTAGCCAAATTAAACTTATTACACAAAAAAATAAAATATCACTCCATGGCACGGATTCCCTTTCACGAATGAGAAAAAATGATGAAAGCATTTAAAGGACATTCATTTCTTAAATTTAAGAACAAAACAAATGAAGGTCCTAGGCAGATGCCGCTTTAATTATTTTAAAGGCATAAGTTATCAAAAAATATTATGAAACGGAAGTTGGACGGACTGTACATAGCTATGCTATACTGTTAAATTTAAACCCAAAGGATATGAATTATAAAATTAAAATTAATAATGACAATAATCAATATTTGCATTTCACATCCATAAGGAAATGGATCATGAAACATAAAATTGCAGTTTATTTTAAGACCAGTTCGTATAAATTCCTCTTCCATTACTTCAATTACCACCGCATTGTTAATAAAAACAAAATATCAATAAATAAAGAAATTGATTTTATACCATTTCATATAAATGTAACTTACCAACAGGCTTAGAATTCATAGAGCCTATACCAGTAAAACTGGAAATAAACAACTTGCTTCAAAGTAACTTGATTTTACTTTTGAGAACCATTGATTTAAAGTTAAAACACTTTGGAAAAAAATACTTGAAAAAAAAAAACCACATATTTCTTTGCTCAAAAAGCAATAATGTATTTTTAAATGCATATACCGAATTAGGTTTTTTTTGAAGACTCATTACACTCAATAATTAAGATTAAATCGCATAATATTGCGATAAGATTAAATGAGCTCTTGGAGTTGTTAAAAGGAAATAATTTGCATAAACAAATTTGATATTATCATTTCCACTTCCTGAAAATCAAAAAGTAATATTTACTAACCAGTATGTTAATAAAATTTAAATTTAACATCGCATAATGAAAAGTTTGATAAGAAAAAATTAAATAATAATTAAGTAATTTTCTTACCGTATTGTCCATCGTGGCAGACAGGACAGTCACACCTGCAGGGTCCGGGTTGGAGCCATTGCTGGACTCCGCTCCCCGAAGCACCGACGTTTACCGTACCCAGAGAATTACGGTCTTGCGTGGGAGCAATCCGGACCAGGGCTGGAAAAGGCGGCAGCTCTTCAAGGAGGCAGTCCGGAAATAATTCCACCAGGTCGGCCGGCAAACCGTTAGGAGGAGAATCTATGCCCTGTTGTCGAAGAATTTCTTGGTGTTGGGCCACGGCTCGATGAACATTTTGTTGGAGGAAAAACATGTTTTCCGAGTTAACGGCCCTCCAAAAGTACGCCGAAAACCATTCAGTTCCCTCTGGGAACGGGGGAAACGCCACATACCGGCAGTGAAGACAACCCCTAGCATTGATAGGGTTACACCCTAAATAGTGGGAGATCAAACGAAGCTGTTGAGCTCGGACGGATTCTTCAAGAGGTGCGCCGTCAATGAATACAATTTGCCGAGGTTCCTCAATGATCATCTCCATGTAGAACAATTTTATGACATGGTACATCGGGTCTTCACCCGGCAATATCTGGGCGAAAGGTATTTCCGCCGTAGTCCGATGTGGACATTCCGTAAATAATGCGAGAGGTTTTTCACAGTAGTGATAGTGTACAGAGATAGTGTACAGAGCAGTACGTTAAGGGATAACATTTTCAAAAAGTCTTTGATGCAGAGAGGCATGTTCTCCACCGCGCTTCTCTCCTCCTTGGGGTCATCCTCCTCCTCTTTTGGGGTGGATCCAATGGAATAGATGGGGAGCGAAAGTGAACTAATAAGTGGAAGTACACAACTTCGTGTGCGGGGAAAATCACTGAATTTTCCCAAGTTTGAAATATTGTGACCCAAAAACGGACATTGGCAAAACCAATGGGTGCAAAGTTCAGGCTTGACGTCACGAAAAGGGGCCATCTGTTTTTCCTAGGGACCTAGCTCACACCCCCTCTGCTCTTGTAGTGACCATCAGCTATTGTTTACATGGCCTCGATCAGGCCGCATTTGAGGTCAGATCAAGCCAGCATGGCCCAGAGCCGTGCCCCAACCCTTTCAACCCACCAACCACTTTCGTTTATTTCCCACCCCCTTCCTCAGTGGAGAGAGAGAGAGTGACCATGCTCAAGTGCAATCATCAGCAAGTGAAAGGGATGGTCAATATAGGTCAGGACGACCCACCCTTGACCACGACAACAGTTGCTACCCACCCAGGAAGCTAAACTTAAACTCACTCCATAGTGGGAAAATACAGAACTATTCTTTTGAAATAAGAAAAGAAAACTCTGAAACATTATTTCAATGAAATAAAATCATTTAATTTATATATAAATGTCACCGACACATAGAAAAAAAATATAGTGTGAATAATTGTGAAATGTTTTCAGATAACATAGAAGTATATGTGAATGTAACATAACTGATGTAGTCCAAATTTGTGTATTTTCAGAAAAATTGTGCAACATACAGTGAATTGTGGTAGAGTATCAGGATGGCAGATAAAAGGAGAAAAGAAGCTAAATCATAGAACAGGGATCATTCCACCATGATCCAGGACTAATGAATAAAAAGATAAGTGGTCCCTAGCCTTGTGGTGAAAATATCAGTGTAAATTATACACCCCACCCCTCCTTGCCACGACACACATAAATTAATTACCATTACCATGCACATTTAAAATATAGAACTTTTCATACGTTAATGGAGCAACATTATAAAGCTAAATTAATTTGCAAGATATCGCTGTTGCTCAGTGTAAAGCTCAACTAATTTGCAAAACATTCCTGGTACTCATTGCAAAGCTCAATTAATTTGGAAAACATTCCTATTGTTCACTGTAAAACTTACTAACGTGGAAGACATTGCTGTTACCTATGGTAAGGCACACTTAACATTAATTATATAAAATGGTTTACTATGTGAATCCAATTTGATAAAGGGTGAGGTACGCTTAAGACCTGGAACGCCAGAAATAAGTTCAATTTATTGGTTACACTAAGTTTCAAAGTACCTCACACGTAAGTTCCTAAGGAACAGATTACACACGTTTACTCAGGTTGTAGTGAAAAAACCTTGAAAGATCTACCGCATGCTGGAAAGCACTTTTCCTAGTTGGCAACAACCGCATGTGATACTTCAGTGCTGTAAGTGCAGACTTATAGCCTAGCGAATCAATGATGGAGTCTGGCCAACTCGTATTATTTGATTCGCCCAAGGTAATTAGGACTGTAGTTACACTGTCACTCAGTGACTTGGAAGTCGGACGAAACTTCGTCCCCCTTAATAAAAAAAAAAATGTAGTTAAAATGACTTCCGGTGCTAGCCACCACACAAGTGGTGCAACATCGCTCTGAACAAGATATTCAAAATTAAATTAGGCATAGGGATGTCGTGCATATTCTAAGTTAAACAGTTTGCAGTCGCAACGCTTAGATACCAAAAAAAAAGGAAAAAAAATAATGTCTATGACAGCAGGTTATTGGAAACTTGCATATCAAAAGAAAAATTAGCAGCACAAATGAAAAAAAAAAATGCTATGATTGCTGCATTTCGATTTAATTTTAAATCGTAGGTTTCTGGA
>JAHWFP010082738.1:26108-49796 GCA_023313725.1 Lithobius niger
AAAAAATATATACAAAACGCAAAAATACGAAAACTGAAAAATGCGACAAATGCGTAAACACATAAAAACATGACATACGCATACGCAAAATTAATAAATATTTACAGCATGACAGAAAAAAAAATAAAACATAAAAATGAACATGATAATATTTACAAGAAACATGGCAAATCACAGAAAATAATTAACGTAAGGTTAATTAAAATAAGAAATTGCATTATTTACAGACACTTTATACGAAAGTTTGGAACAAAAATAAATGAAAAAAAAATGAAACGTAGAAAATTATTGGAACATTGATTTAAGTAAAATTATTTACATACAAAAATGATAAGACATGGAAAATTGTCAAAATAAAAACGTAAAACCACATACCCAGGTCATAACCATAAGTTACAGTAGAAAGAAATTAAAATTATCGAATGAAGGAAATTCGAGAAAATCGAAGCAATTAAATGTACAAAATTTACGAAATTTAAATTTAGTAATTTTGAATAGAAAAATGTAGTTGAGAAAAATTTTAGTAACCGAAAATAAAAATTTCTTTGAACGTAAAATAAAATCCTTACGGTAAGTTGCGGAAAAAAAAAAGTAAAATAAAAAATGTTGCAAAACAAGGTAAAATCGAAATAAATATATACAACAACAAACAATTCCAGGGTTCTGGTAATTAAATAAAGTAAAATTGCAACATAAATGAAAATTAGTCAAAAGAAATAAAATAAAACATTGAACATTGGAAATACATATAAACAATTCCTGAAATAAAATGATCACAATTAGTACATATAAAAACATCGTACGATCACAGATTAAGAAGTATAAATTTAATACTTGGTTATGATAAAATAATGAAAATGGGAAAAAAAATAGGCCTAATAACGTACGAAAATTTTAAGAACAGGGAAATTTAATTTTGACTAAAATTTAAGATTTCATCTAGAAAGTTAAGAAATTAATTAGAAATTTAATTCGGAAGAACTTTTAGAAATCTATGATCATAAAAACATAACATTTCCCTTCAACAGTTTAAAAATGAAAAGCAAATAAAAATGAAATATATACACGTATGTACAATCCTGAAATCAGGACGGGCAACGGCGAACTCGACCGCACCGCTCAATTGAACTGGGCAGAACGGCAACGGCGCTAATCGTCGCCGCTGTTGCTATCCAGGTCATCTTAAATAAAGAAAAATCTAACGACAACTATTAAAATTCAATTCATAAAATTATGAATGCATGTGAAATTGACATGAAGATTGGTTCATTGTAAGTATTAACTTTTCGCATATAGCGAGACATGTTGTCACCTTAATTTCTCTCACATTCAGAAGAACAATATGGAGGGAAATCACTGTAAAATTGTATACGGGATTATGACGTTCAAGCACATGAAAGTAGCTGGAACATGTTCTTTCCCAACATAATTATTATAACTATATAAACATTTTGTGAGTGATACTACCCCCACCCCCCAAATTGATAGAACTTAATAATAATCTAAATTAAAATAAAATCAGCAAAATATTCTATTGTATTAAGACCATAAGTTACAATTACCTTTCAAAATCATTATTTAGAGTTCGAACGAGTATCGGAAACCTAATTTTCCTATGCGCAGAGAGCCTAATCTACTTTAGCGCTTAGTGCGCGCTACCGCGCTCATTGCGGCTAATAGTTCAAAACCAAGGCATGCCATAAGTACTATACAAACTTGTATGGTAAACAAACTGTACTAAAATTTAAAATATCACACCCCTTCCCCCCCACTGAACATTTTCAGAACTTGCATTTCACTCACACTCTAGTTATTCTAGATATCATATTATTCTTGAATCGGAAACGGTGCCACATAAATAAATAATGGGCTATATGGGAGTCCAGTTTCATTAACTTAGTTCAGACCACCTAGCCAAATTAAACTTATTACACAAAAAAATAAAATATCACTCCATGGCACGGATTCCCTTTCACGAATGAGAAAAAATGATGAAAGCATTTAAAGGACATTCATTTCTTAAATTTAAGAACAAAACAAATGAAGGTCCTAGGCAGATGCCGCTTTAATTATTTTAAAGGCATAAGTTATCAAAAAATATTATGAAACGGAAGTTGGACGGACTGTACATAGCTATGCTATACTGTTAAATTTAAACCCAAAGGATATGAATTATAAAATTAAAATTAATAATGACAATAATCAATATTTGCATTTCACATCCATAAGGAAATGGATCATGAAACATAAAATTGCAGTTTATTTTAAGACCAGTTCGTATAAATTCCTCTTCCATTACTTCAATTACCACCGCATTGTTAATAAAAACAAAATATCAATAAATAAAGAAATTGATTTTATACCATTTCATGTAAATGTAACTTACCAACAGGCTTAGAATTCATAGAGCCTATACCAGTAAAACTGGAAATAAACAACTTGCTTCAAAGTAACTTGATTTTACTTTTGAGAACCATTGATTTAAAGTTAAAACACTTTGGAAAAAAATACTTGAAAAAAAAAAACCACATATTTCTTTGCTCAAAAAGCAATAATGTATTTTTAAATGCATATACCGAATTAGGTTTTTTTTGAAGACTCATTACACTCAATAATTAAGATTAAATCGCATAATATTGCGATAAGATTAAATGAGCTCTTGGAGTTGTTAAAAGGAAATATTTTGCATAAACAAATTTGATATTATCATTTCCACTTCCTGAAAATCAAAAAGTAATATTTACTAACCAGTATGTTAATAAAATTTAAATTTAACATCGCATAATGAAAAGTTTGATAAGAAAAAATTAAATAATAATTAAGTAATTTTCTTACCGTATTGTCCATCGTGGCAGACAGGACAGTCACACCTGCAGGGTCCGGGTTGGAGCCATTGCTGGACTCCGCTCCCCGAAGCACCGACGTTTACCGTACCCAGAGAATTACGGTCTTGCGTGGGAGCAATCCGGACCAGGGCTGGAAAAGGCGGCAGCTCTTCAAGGAGGCAGTCCGGAAATAATTCCACCAGGTCGGCCGGCAAACCGTTAGGAGGAGAATCTATGCCCTGTTGTCGAAGAATTTCTTGGTGTTGGGCCACGGCTCGATGAACATTTTGTTGGAGGAAAAACATGTTTTCCGAGTTAACGGCCCTCCAAAAGTACGCCGAAAACCATTCAGTTCCCTCTGGGAACGGGGGAAACGCCACATACCGGCAGTGAAGACAACCCCTAGCATTGATAGGGTTACACCCTAAATAGTGGGAGATCAAACGAAGCTGTTGAGCTCGGACGGATTCTTCAAGAGGTGCGCCGTCAATGAATACAATTTGCCGAGGTTCCTCAATGATCATCTCCATGTAGAACAATTTTATGACATGGTACATCGGGTCTTCACCAGGCAATATCTGGGCGAAAGGTATTTCCGCCGTAGTCCGATGTGGACATTCCGTAAATAATGCGAGAGGGTTTTCACAGTAGTGATAGTGTACAGAGATAGTGTACAGAGCAGTACGTTAAGGGATAACATTTTCAAAAAGTCTTTGATGCAGAGAGGCATGTTCTCCACCGCGCTTCTCTCCTCCTTGGGGTCATCCTCCTCCTCTTTTGGGGTGGATCCAATGGAATAGATGGGGAGCGAAAGTGAACTAATAAGTGGAAGTACACAACTTCGTGTGCGGGGAAAATCACTGAATTTTCCCAAGTTTGAAATATTGTGACCCAAAAACGGACATTGGCAAAACCAATGGGTGCAAAGTTCAGGCTTGACGTCACGAAAAGGGGCCATCTGTTTTTCCTAGGGACCTAGCTCACACCCCCTCTGCTCTTGTAGTGACCATCAGCTATTGTTTACATGGCCTCGATCAGGCCGCATTTGAGGTCAGATCAAGCCAGCATGGCCCAGAGCCGTGCCCCAACCCTTTCAACCCACCAACCACTTTCGTTTATTTCCCACCCCCTTCCTCAGTGGAGAGAGAGAGAGTGACCATGCTCAAGTGCAATCATCAGCAAGTGAAGGGGATGGTCAATATAGGTCAGGACGACTCACCCTTGACCACGACAACAGTTGCTACCCACCCAGGAAGCTAAACTTAACAAACTCACTCCATAGTGGGAAAATACAGAACTATTCTTTTGAAATAAGAAAAGAAAACTCTGAAACATTATTTCAATGAAATAAAATCATTTAATTTATATATAAATGTCACCGACACATAGAAAAAAAATATAGTGTGAATAATTGTGAAATGTTTTCAGATAACATAGAAGTATATGTGAATGTAACATAACTGATGTAGTCCAAATTTGTGTATTTTCAGAAAAATTGTGCAACATACAGTGAATTGTGGTAGAGTATCAGGATGGCAGATAAAAGGAGAAAAGAAGCTAAATCATAGAACAGGGATCATTCCACCATGATCCAGGACTAATGAATAAAAAGATAAGTGGTCCCTAGCCTTGTGGTGAAAATATCAGTGTAAATTATACACCCCACCCCTCCTTGCCACGACACACATAAATTAATTACCATTACCATGCACATTTAAAATATAGAAATTTTCATACGTTAATGGAGCAACATTATAAAGCTAAATTAATTTGCAAGATATCGCTGTTGCTCAGTGTAAAGCTCAACTAATTTGCAAAACATTCCTGGTACTCATTGCAAAGCTCAATTAATTCGGAAAACATTCCTATTGTTCACTGTAAAACTTACTAACGTGGAAGACATTGCTGTTACCTATGGTAAGGCACACTTAACATTAATTATATAAAATGGTTTACTATGTGAATCCAATTTGATAAAGGGTGAGGTACGCTTAAGACCTGGAACGCCAGAAATAAGTTCAATTTATTGGTTACACTAAGTTTCAAAGTACCTCACACGTAAGTTCCTAAGGAACAGATTACACACGTTTACTCAGGTTGTAGTGAAAAAACCTTGAAAGATCTACCGCATGCTGGAAAGCACTTTTCCTAGTTGGCAACAACCGCATGTGATACTTCAGTGCTGTAAGTGCAGACTTATAGCCTAGCGAATCAATGATGGAGTCTGGCCAACTCGTATTATTTGATTCGCCCAAGGTAATTAGGACTGTAGTTACACTGTCACTCAGTGACTTGGAAGTCGGACGAAACTTCGTCCCCCTTAATAAAAAAAAAAATGTAGTTAAAATGACTTCCGGTGCTAGCCACCACACAAGTGGTGCAACATCGCTCTGAACAAGATATTCAAAATTAAATTAGGCATAGGGATGTCGTGCATATTCTAAGTTAAACAGTTCGCAGTCGCAACGCTTAGATACCAAAAAAAAAAAGGAAAAAAAATAATGTCTATGACAGCAGGTTATTGGAAACTTGCATATCAAAAGAAAAATTAGCAGCACAAATGAAAAAAAAAATGCTATGATTGCTGCATTTCGATTTAATTTTAAATCGTAGGTTTCTGGAATTTTAGAATTCCAGCGTCTGACTTTTCCTATGTATTGGTTGCTTACGTTCAGGAGGACCAATGAGGTAGCATAGGCAAAACTGTTCTTTTGCCAGGCAAAAGAGCTCGCAATAGGCGATACCCTTACAGACAAATAATTCTATAACATTCACTCTAGTAACGAATACGAGTCACTTAGGTTCGACCTGAGTATGATAGTCAAAATTGGTTAACACACATATCCATTAACAAGGTTCTTAAAATGCCATGATAAACGGCTTTCTATATTGGTCAGTTTAAACTGTCACGTGGTAGTCAAAAGGGAAAACAGACAAACACTAATAAAGCTGTTTCTTAAAAAGCTACGATTGACGGCTTTCCGCACGGGTTAGTCGAACTGTCTCGTAGTAGTCAAATGGGTAAAAAAAATACAAGTAAACGTAAATATACTTTACACACCACATCAAAAATGAGCCGCATATATAAATGAGTTGCAGTACTCGTTATGTTGCTTTTGAAAATGATACTTAGAGTCAAATACAGACACTAACAAAGATACCAGCATAAAACTTAGAGTACGTGAAAATAATTTGAACATTAAATACGCAATGGACACACAGTCGTGAAATTTTCATTGGGAATAACAGTAGATGACACTTAAATGAAGGGGTTAAGCGAATACGACTTAACGGGATAACAAAACAGGTATCCTGTCCCCTCCCTTATCCTAATGCTTATTTTGTTACTATGTAGCATGAAAATTTTACCGAATAAGTAAAAAGCATGTTAAAACTGACTATGATTTCTTGGTCGCCAGTTTGAACCCCAGCACAGGACCAAACAAGTGATATTATACTCGGAAACATACAAGTTTCTGGGCGACTCATGTATGTAGCATGAATATAATGTTTTTATTTCATGGAGACTGTGTATTCCCATTGGTACTGCAGGGAGATACTGATTAAATTTGACAATGTCAAATAGTACTGTTCGAATCGAACCATGGACATTCCAGGTTTTACTATTTATAAATTTGCTTATAAAAGAGCATTTTTCAGTCACGCTTGGCTATAAAAGTAACTTTTCTTCAAAATGTGAAGAGACAAGAAACAAGATTTCAAAAGAAAAAATTAAAAGTTGCAAAACATAGCCGGTAATGCTTGTGTTTCTTTCATTCCCCCAGCTAGAGCAAAACTAGGCCAAATGGTTGGTGACGTAATTACCGAGGGTAGAGAAACCCACTCAGCCTTGAATGACCTTGGCCGGACCAGTGGCCAACTCGAGGTCGAAGGTAGAGCACAACACGATATGGGAAAGTGCCACGCCTCCCTTGTTGAAAGCGAGAGGGATAAACAATCCCATGTGGCCAGCTCAGAGAAAGTGAAATATTATTTATTTCAGATCAACAGCAACAAAGTTGAATTTATTAAATTTGAGTTCAGTTACATGGAGAATGTGCTCTCGAGTCTTGCATGCACTTAAGCCATACAGTATTTTATTCCAATTCCACCCAGAATAGTATTGCTCAATTAATGATGTGAAGGTTATTTTTTTACCTAAAAGAAAGGTGCGTTTTCCCTAGTCACACGACAATTAACTTAGGGCCAGTCGGTAAATGCGAAATTCTTGCTTAATTATGTAAAGCAGTTTCTGTTATAAATGAGCTGGGTTTGGAAGGAACCGCTAAAATAAGGAACCACTAAAAAGGTACCATGATTTTAGGATCAACACGGATTATGTAAGGAAATAATTAATGGCTTAATTAATATTCATAACAGAAACAATACAATTAATTAATTAGATCCATATTTGCATAAATTCATACATTTATTAAATGTATGAGCCGAGTATTTATTCAGATAGATCAAAACGACTCCAGACAGCAAATATAATTGGGAGTTCTCTTCAAAGGTGACCGAGAGGCGGCAAGATCTTTTGATACTGAACAAGTGTAATTACACCTATTGTTAGAGTTTAAAGGATGGCATTACTAGCTGACGATATTTACGACAGTTTCATAGAACCTAAATGACTTTCTAGAAGTAGATTTAATTACGATAAGATCGTCGCTCGCGATCGATCACTTCGTGGAATAACAATAAATCCCTCCCACACGGGATAGTTAAACATGGCGGCATATAACTTCGAAGCGCCGACTACGAGGAACAATTAATGAACCCGAACGCAACAATAGAATGATTGACATGCGTAGAGGTCCTATTTGGCCATAAGGGCCCAAGCTATCCAAATGTTACTATATTTAACATTTCAATAATAAATCAATACTACAATGGATCGATCATGGCCGATAACGCTACAATATTTAAACCGATCCTCGGAATGCATGGTATCAGTTGATTATCAGCCGCCCAACAGTTGTTTAACTAGTGCACGCCAGTCAAATTCCGGAGGTCCCGATTCATAGTACACCAGGTCAGGAACCGTGCCGAGTTGGGGATGGGGCTTCGCCGCCGAGCTATAGCAGAGTTCCGATAGCTTCACTCAAGCTTCTATTACAGAGCTAAGTAGTCTAATTCAATAGCAAAAGCCATGATTGTTTATGCTTAACTAGTACCAATACGTACATTACTAAATTAACTCGAGATTCCTTTAATTAATTTAGAGAATATGAAAATGATTAGGTTTACCGCTCGACTTAATCCATAGTGCCATTCGTTCGACTCATTGCTGAATAACTGTAATCAATACAATCAAATCATAACAATCTGTCATTGATTTAATTGGTCATATTGTGGGGTCAATATTGTGTATGCTAGAGTGTCGTTTAAAGGCCCAGTATTAGATGAATGATTGCTTATTATTTAGCCTACCTATTTTATACATAATTAGTGTTTTATACAATTGATTGCCCTTATGCCATCCTAGATAATAATGTTTATTCTGGTCAAATGGTCACTGGAATAGAACATTACACAAATTCCAGTCTCAAGAAATTAGACAATACTAAAATTACTGATAAATTAGGTTTTTTTAGGCTGCACAGGTCTGGCCATCATAGGCTTGTTTTTTTAACAACAAGGTTGAATACTCGCAATACTGAAATCACAAGAGTATGTATCTTCCTTAACACTTGGACAATATCTTTAACCAAAGTTAAACCATGAATAAATCCTAATCAGCACTCTACAATCACAATATATTCAAGCACAACTGGCTATCACTTAATTGTAAGAACTTAACTCGTCCAATACTAGACTGCACACTATACTTCAATTCAAGCTTAGTATTCACTTATCCGTATAAGGCTGGCTAGCAACTGGACCAAGGCATTCTCCATGACTCCAAAGTCTTCCCCAAGACCACACCAATGGATGGAACTCGACCAGAAGTTCCTCTATATATATGAAAGCCACACTTGGGTCTTAACCAGACTCTCCGTAGTGACTTATGAGTTTGCCCTAAACCACCAGAATACATGAGGCTCCATCTGTTGGGAGAGCTGGTTACTAAAGCAGCAGCCTCTGGGGAAAACCCAAGTTCACCCACGAGCCTACATCAGGCACACTGTAGCAGAGTTTGTTTGGGTAAGAATAAATAAATGGAGAATTACAATCATACAGAAGTAGTAGTTGATAGTTACATTAATACCTTGTGTTGATTAATTAATTAATCCAACTAATTACAATAACTAATTAGGCAATTAGTGATTTGTAAAATCATTACACTTTGTCAGGCACAAGCCATAACCTCTACACAGATAATGTTTTCACGCTTGCGAAGTTTTAGTTCCTTTTCCATAAGATATAGCAAAGAATTTCACCTAAATAAGGAGTAAAATAATTTACTAAGTACGAAAAAGGAAATAAAAAGTGATCAAGCGAAAAAAATTATAAACTCTCGTCAGGCATGAAGCCACAAACTTTCATCAGACATGTCAGAGAAAATTTAGCAACTTAGCATATGAACCATAATGGGCCCACCACACTAAACTGAGCAGACCTTTAAATCTAACCTAAATAAATTTTAGCAAAAACCGAATGTAAAATGTCTTGTACGCAACGAAGGATTCTAGTTAAAAACATAGCGAAAAGTTCGTCACGCATAAAAACAAGAAAGATTGCACCCAGACAAAGAAACCCCCCCACCCACTTAAAAAATTAAGATAGGCAAAGTAAAACAGATTTAGAAATCACACCATTTAATAATTACAAAGTTTTCCCTACAGCAACATAAATTGAATAAAGAAATTTTCCCTCACGAGAAATTTTCAGTTTAAAAATTTTCAGTTTCCTTAGTTTTAAAACAAGAGCCATCTCTTAGTCCCTGGCCCATAATCATCTTCACCTCCGTCCCGGTAACGTTTAGAATAGTCTAGAATAAAAAACATACACGATTGATTTTCACACCCCTCGACCACCTAGGCCATAAAACTAAGTTATGCACGCGGCATGATAAATTTGGGGAAACAGCCAGACGTTATGAGTTAGCATAAGAGACTCGAACGAACATTAGCAATTCCAAAAAAAATCAACCCTATTTCAATCTATTGCCATCAAACAATTCCAAAAACAAGGAATCTTCCTCATAAACATCGCACCCCCAGCATACCCCAACATCGATCGGCTGGTGAGACCTGATCTTGCCAAGAAACTTGGATGTCGATGGAGATCGCAGTTTGAATGCGCCGTAAAGTTTAGTGGTGCCGATGCTGAAGCGGCAAATTCAAAGTAGACGACGCTATGTAACGGACGTATTGTTTGGTACTGAAACTTCTGAAGAATGTGGAAGCCGTCCTTAATCAATCGAAAATATAAGTGGACAAGTTTGTTGTTCATTGGTGTTGCGTTTTGTAGTAAGTTTTCTCAACAAAATCCCAGAGTGATGAATACGTGAACGAACAACCCCTTTTATACCAAGGGCTGTTTACAGATTAGTTCATAGATGGAGCCACAGCATATACCATGAGCGATTGAGCACCCTCCTGTGGTGATGACATCACCAGCAGTGCGCTGAACCAGAACCAAACTACGGCTACATTACATATTAATATTCACAATTTAGTACAAGATAATAATGTGATATCGAGATATATTCTGTACTTGTATATAATAGAACTATAGCAACAATTTTGAGGTAATCTTAATATGGAAGGAGAGAGAATCTCACGTTGCACCGAGAAAATCCAATTACAGAACTGTTGATGGCGTGCTTTGCTGTGAAGCTACAGGGGAGTTATGAGACAGACGCATTGCTGCTTGGAGTATGAGAAAGTGTTCTTTACGCTTGCTTAGACGTACTATGCCTCAGTCTGACGGTATCCTCGGCATCTCCCAATCTTTTATGCTTATTATTATTCTACCTCTGAACAACAGTACAGGGAAAATAGGGTTTGAAAAATGCGTTAATTCGGCCAGCGTTGAAACTTGCAGAATAACTTAATTTCGGCACCAGTTTAAAGAATCAAAAGAGTCCCTAATGATTCTGGGGGTGAAACAGTGTTCTTCAGAGGATTGTATAGTTTTTAAGGGTGTAAATCGAGAAAAATTTTGGGAAAAATCAAAATTCCTCAAAAGATTTGTACGAGGTATTGTTAGGTCTCAGCACTAGAACATCGTGTAATATCTTATACTACCGAGTCGATGAAATCAAACGCAAGACCTACTTTTGCCCTAAAACTCGAACATTTCATATTAAAATAAGGAAAGTGGTACCTTACCTACGGAATACAAAATTCAGTCATATATACTAAAAGAAAAAATGCAAAAAATAACTTAGATGAAAGATGAAGACGTATATTTTCCAACAAGGGTAATTAAAAAATTATTTTAATTAGGAGCTAAGCTACGGCACTTTATCTACATTGTAGCACTGTGATTTTTGCGTCATTTTATGGTAAGCTCCATCTTTAAATTGATGCAGTACCCGTTCTAATGCTGACAAATGGATGCGATTAGGTTTAGATAAAAGATTACGATCTATATTTTCATCACGGAAATTATAATGACTTATATTAATTTAATTAGGGACTAACCTACGGCTGTTTATGTACATTCAATGTTGTGATTTTCGTGTAATTTTACCTCAAGTCCATTTTTAACCTGCGGCAGTTTCCGTTAAAATGCTGGTAAATGGATGTCATTCGACTTACATGAAAGATGAAGATATACATTTTCCAACGGGGGTAATTAAAACGATTTATTTTAATTAGGATAGCTACTGCAATAGTTTAAGATGAAACTTGTCCTGAAACGATGCAATGATCACAGTGCTACAACGTAGAATATCTGCCATAGCTTAGCTCTTAATTTTAAATAAATCGTTTTAATTACTCTCTTTGAAGATATACATCTTCATCTTTAATCTAAGCCTAATCACACTCATTTATCTTATTTAGAACAGTTGCTACAGCAGTTAAATGATGGAACTTGTTGAGAAACAAAACAAAAATTACAGTGCTACCACGTAGATAAACTGCCGTAGCTTAGCTCCCAATTACAATAAATCGTTTTAATTACCCTTGTTGTAAAATATACACTTTGATCTATCATCTAAGCCTAATCACATTTATTTAATTATAACGACTAGTGCAGCAGTTTAAAGAAGGAACTTGTCGTAAAATGACACAGAAAACACAGTGCTACAATGTAGAAAAACTATTGTAGCCTAGCTTCTAATTAATATAAATTATTATAGTTAACTACTCTTGTTAGAAAATATATATCTTTATCTTTCATGTAAGCCTAATTACATCTACCTATCTTAATTACTACGGCTACTGCAGCCGTTTAAAGATAGAATGTGTGGGAAATAGACGCAAAAATTGCAGTGCTTCAACGCAGATAAACTGCCATAGCTTAGCTCCCAATTAATATAAATCATTATAATTAAAAAGATACATCTTGGAAAAGATACATCTTCATCTTTCATATAGGCCTGGACACATCCATTTATCTTAATTAGAACAGCCCTTTGCAGCACTTTAAAGATGGAACATGTCGTAAAATGACACTATGCAATGTAGAAAAACTTCCATAGCTTAGCTTATAATTTATATAAATCGTTTTAATTACCCTTGTTAGAAAACATACATCTTAATTTAAGTCTAATTATGTCAGTGGCTCTTAATTAGAACTAAAAGCTGTTTAAAGTCAGGAATTATAATTCACATATTCGCTGTTATGCGTATAGCATACATAAGTCTAATAGAAATTAATTGAC
This sequence comes from Lithobius niger, assembly GCA_023313725.1. Classification (NCBI taxonomy): domain Eukaryota; kingdom Metazoa; phylum Arthropoda; class Chilopoda; order Lithobiomorpha; family Lithobiidae; genus Lithobius; species Lithobius niger. Next base: position 38,715 of record JAHWFP010082738.1, read on the forward strand.
GAATACTTGGGTTAATTTTGCGGAAAATAAGTACAGAAAATTTGTTGAAGGAAATTTATTTCTAAACATAATTGGTAACCGGTTTATTTTCAATGGGATTAATGGTTTAGGACTCTAGAAGCAGAAAATTATTTTCTAGTCCCCATATTTGGACGCCATCTTGAATTTCGGCGCTTAGGGTAAAAGCGCCAGGTGCCCAAATGTCTCCACATTTGCCATTGAAAGTTATTTTTTTTCAGTCGGTATGATTGAATTTTGTATTTAGTAGTTAAGATATGCTACTTTCCATATTTTAACGTAAAATATTCAAGTTTTAAGGGTAAAAGTAGGTCTTATGCCACTTGCGTTTCATTTCATCAACTCGGTAGTATAGGATATTACACAGTGTTCGAGTGCTGAGATGTAACAATACCTCACACAAATCATTTGAGCAATTTTGAATTTTATCAAAATTCTTCTCGATTTGCACCCTGAAAAATGATACAATCTTCTGAAAAACATTGTTCCACCCCCAAAATCACTAGGGACTCTTTCGATTCTTTGGTCTGATGCCAAAATGAAGTTATCCTGCAAGTTTGAACCCTGGCCAAATTAATGCATTTTTCACCCCCATTTTGGGCCTATTTTTCCTGTACTACAACTGTTGCAAACCAAATCTCATAAACGTATGTCTTCTTCCTGGGCATGATGAACTCAACACAAGGATATTAATGCACTTTGGCATACAGCCTACATACCAAATTTTACTATTTATATACAGGAAAATACGCTGAGAATATATCAATATGTTCGTAAAAAATAAATCAATTGACGTTTGTAATGTGAAACACTATCGAGCCTATCATGAATTGTGAGCGGATTAAGTGAAAGGCAAGTTGAACACTGTACGTAGTGGTGTCGCACTAGAGTTACTTCTAATAGTTTCTCTGTTTACTTCTAACACAAAGTTAACATTTTAAACAGAAAATCTTCATGAGCAACTCGTATTACCGTTACATTATTTAAAAAATGTAAAATCATCTTTCTACAATTAATAATCTCCTAAAACACATGGGAAACTTGAGCAAAACTGCAAGTGCTGAAACTTTGGCAACTGTTCTACCTTAACAATTACTAAATATTTGTTAGTACGTTTAATTTGGCGTGATTTAGCATTATTATAATAAGCTATCGGTATCGGTTCAGTATTGGGTCCGGCAGCATTTTCGGTACAATAAGCCATCCTTACTTTATTTTTATTAATCACTTAACTTCGATCTTTAACTTATCCCAATACTTACAATGTCCATTTCGATCATTAACTTTAATTCTTGAAGCTTATAATGCTTAGTAGACAACGCAATCGTCAGCACCAGCCTAGTGCACTAAAATATAAGACAGGCACCATACAATCCAGATACCTCGTCAAACAGTGGTCCAGCTTCAGCAACCAATCAGATTTAGTCAGGCATCTCTCTTCAGCCAGAGAGCAGGCCTCTTAAGGTCAGTTCTAGGATGCACGCTGGTGTAAAAGGAAGCCCCCAGACAGTATTTGGCGTCTTTTATTTTTATGAGAATGTCCTGTTGCCACCATCAACTGACCACCCGAACCCCAGTTTTTCCTCAGCCTCAGCAGCATTAAGGTAAGTACAATTAGTACTTAAGAATTATTTCAGATTGGACTCGAACAATTCTTTTAGCATACTTGAATAATTTTAACAAATAACTTCACAGTTATATGGCCTCCGACTAGGGAGGGGAGTGTTTGTTTATTAAAAGGGTGAGAGATAATCAAGCAATAAATTGAGATTCAATAAATCCTAAATAATATTCTCTAGTATTTCAGTCTCTGTGTTCTTTACTTCACATGCCCGGACGTGTGACCTTATTCTGTGAATAAAACTGCTGAAGATTTTGTCGAGTATACGAGAGTAACCCCCTCATAGAAGTTAACTTCGTTTTAAATATCAAACTGCAGTAGTATCGAACCGATTTAGACATTCTTCTCTGGTTCAGAGAGGATGTGCATCTATGTCTCTGGAATCCTGGTATCTCACCATTAAGATGGTACATATACATACACTACAATCAATACACTAAGTCAATGATGAAACTTTCCTGTAAGCCAAATCTTGGCCAAGTAGGCCAAATATTTATGTTATGTTTATTATATCGTATTACTCCAAAATATGCCAAAGAGAAACACATCAATGGGAAATCATCAACCCGTTTGCATTCACATAAATGAATAGTTCACATAGCACTTCAATAAATATATATCAGTACTAAGTCGTATCAACTATCAAGCATGGATTTGGAACAACCCTATCAGAGGTGAGAGTACATTCTGCATTTATCACCAATTATGTTAATTAATAGTACCGATTTATTTATTTTAATTTGTAGACCCGAAACTGTAATTTGGCCACTCGACCCACCTTACATTTGGGTCAGTACGGTGTCAGTCATTTAGTTACTAATAACAATTTACAATACTGTAAATCATAGTTAACACCCACATCCGTATTTACATCCATGTCAACACATTTAAAATTTAACGTTCTGATCAAGGCACATGTTAACGCCCCCACAACGTTTTCTATTCGTCAACATTGCACTGACCCTGCACTTGCACTGAACCTCATAATTAATTTCCTTGTAATCATGTAAGTAACGTGTAACGTCCTAGAAAACAAGGAAGTATTCAGTGGGGTTTTATTTTTTGTATGTTCTCCATTTTTTTAATAAAAAGCGTGTTAGTGCACACATGTAAGTCATAAAATGATGTAAATGCCCAGGAGGCAATAGTTTGGTGACTTACATTAATTAAATGTAAGCTTCCACCAATCCTGAAAGTTGGTGAGGAAAATTCAGAAAAATCTTGGAAGTTTCTCACAATTTGTGCCACACGGTCACTTACCTGGTAAGATTCACTATTTGATGGTTAGTTACTTTCGATTCCTCCCTATAATGTTAGGCCAATGTTCCCCGATCATGAAGAGGAATTATGACCCTTAAGTATGAGACCAATAAGGTTTACAGGATATGGTTACAGGGTCAGGGTCTGAACAAGTTTAACACAGCAGGGGAAAGAAACATTAGACCATAATTATCCTTTAAATGGGTTTATAATGATTAAATTAAAACACTTGTTTATCACAGTTACATATGGCATTGATTCACTTACTATTGGAATATCTTGAGATGCTGCTTCGTGAGCAGGTGTAGTAAACGTAATTTCTGCTAACGAACGTGTCGAATTCGAACGCACTTTGATCATGTAGACCCGCACATCGTAGGTTGACTTAAGTATCAAACGAGACTTGTAATACCCATGAACATTGGGTGTGATTTGAAGAGTCAAAATGTTCTGCTTCTCTGCAACATATATAATTAAGTGGGAAAACATTAGCATCAAGATCATCGCCAAGAATATTTGCAATTAGAAGAATAGGAAATATTTTAAGATCAAATGTCTGCTGAAGCAATGAGATCAGACAATTCTTGTAAAAGATAAATTATCCCATACATTCGGCACATCCAGGAATATAGAATGTTAGGTCTAACAATTTTTAGTATTAACTGTAATTCATTAATACATACAGTCTGTCCCAAAATTCTAGAACAGCCTCACAATTTTTGAAGGGGTTGAAAGAACATAGTGAAACTCTGGCAATGTATATTTGGTTAAAGGATCTACCTTTGTGTACAACTGGCATTTCCCCCCCCCCCGGGAGGGGGGGGCACTCAGAAATGTCTAATGGAATGGGGGGGGGGTAAAAGAATACCTTATTTGAAAGGTCTTAATTAGGCGAGTAAATGCCGCAATGATAGCTTTGATACGATGAATCCATCCAAAATGGCGGCCAGTCAAACATTAGGATTTTATTCTGTATCCGTATGTGTTACTTGGGCAAGGTTTCAACCCACAAACGACAGTCTGGGTGTAATCGAATCAAATTGAGCAAAGCGTTTTGCTGCCACCCATGTCTCTTTGTGACGTCTTTAGCCTGAATGACACATGGATGCAGAGGAAATTCCTAATGTTTGACCAGCCGCCATTTTGGATGGGCACATCGTATCAAAGCTATCATTGCGGCACTTTACTCGCCTAATGAAGACCTTTCAAATAAGGTATTCTTTTACCCCACATTCCATTGAAAATTTCCGAGTTGGGACCCCTGCCCTCCCCCCCCCCCCCTCCTCCCAGCAAAATGCTGGTTGTACACAAACTAAACCTATATTGCCCGAGTTTCGATATCTTCTTTCAACCCTTTCAAAAGTTGTGAGGCTGTTCTGGGACTTTTGAGACACCCTGTATAATCAAGTAAATTATCCCTACACCCTAATTGTTTCTCCATAACGACCTTCATATATTTAGCAAACTTATCGACTTAATTGATTTTTAAATTTCATTTGTGAATTTCATTTGTGAATTACAATGAATTGAAGAATTTTTACATACTCCAGAAGTAAATTCCTGAACAGAAACTTTCAGTTCAGAAACCTCTTGTCTAACTAAGTCAGAGCTAAAGGAAAAACGTCATTTTTTTACTGTTCCTGTTTGTACTTTTAAATAAGATTACAGTAGAAAATGCACTATGGGCCTTAGTCGTAGGTGTTTAGGTGTATTTCAAACTGTTAGTGGGCAAAGTAAATCAGCTCGGCTCAAAAATATCACATTTTACCAGGCACTGTAACGATAGTCTTGGGCACCAGTAGATGGCATCATCTTCTTTGTGTTAGTAACTGAATTATACCTTTCTGGCATGGATGCATGAGACAGTTAGGTCACTTAATACTGGAGCTTATTGAAGGTTGCAGTAACCTCACCCCAACCAAGGCATTTAATAAAACCTACCAGAGGCAAGGCTGGGCTATTCAGGATCTTTTCTTGCCGGGTTGTTGTCTTTCCTGTCAACCGTGCAGTGAAGTCCCCTAGGTCACCTAACTACTAATACAATAGTAGATTACATACTAGGTAGGCTGCCACCAAGAATTACTAAGTCCTTGAATAAACACCACGAAACACTAGAATACTCATGGTTTTATTGGAGCAACTCATTTGACGTGGTTAGCTTACAATCCTTGTAGCATTTCATTTCTCGTTAGCATACAAAGTCCTGTAATAGTAAAACATCAGCTGCAACATCTTACATTTCTGGTGATTTACTTAGAACATATCAGACACACACAATGTTTTGCTTTATCCTCCTGAGACCCGTGGTCCTTCCTAAATGACCACTGCTTAACGGGGTAAAAAGTAAGGTTCCAGGCACAACGCCAGCTTTATAAAGGGGACCCTTAGTAAAGCGAGCGATTACAGCCCAGTGGTCAGCATCCTCGCCTCCAAACCAAGCGGATGCTGGCTCGAATCTCACGACCGACCCAACTATCATATTGACTTTAAAAAAAGACCTCGGTCTCAGGAGGTTAAATAAACACTAAAGCATTACGAAGAATAAAATCGTCATTAACCAACTCTTGAAGGGATATCGGGCACTAAGGCCATGAAAGGGGTTTGGAAAGGTGAACGCACCATGACACTACTGGCGTCTCACCTGCATTGTGGGATAAACTAGTTGAAAATTATTAGTAAAAAACCGCTAACCTAACTACAGAACATACCTTACGTTACAGAGGTTTTGCAGACCTAACCACTACTTCAATTCAAGCTTACCTGCTGCTGAGTTTGGCATGTGAAGAAAGATCACATATAGCGACATGATACATCGATGGATGGTAGAAATCAATACAGATCTATGGCCGTACGAAGCGGTACGGCTGGTGCGGCATTTGCCGTACCACTTTTTGGCACACAAGTTTTAAAATACCATATAACGCGTCTGCTGTCATCCAACTTTTGAAGCGGCGTGGCTTTCCTGCCGAGCTTCGATGAGCAGGATCTGTAACGCTAGCACAAACCATGGAGCGTATATACTATCACGTAGTGTGATAGTATACAAGTCCATGCGTAACAGAGCGCAACTTCTATTTTTCAAGTGCCCTACAAAATACAATGTGGTTGACCAAGAGAAGGGGGTTTTGAAGGAAAGGAACTAAAAGAAACGCTAAGTATTAAGCTGCAGCAAGTGGTCAACACCAAACTTTTGACAAAGCCCAACACAGCAGCCAACTGATTGTAACTTTCTCAAAATTAAGTTTTATAAGTCACTAATAACGCATTAGGAAACATCGCTTACACACACAGGGGGGGGGGGAACAAATTACTTATTACATGCTACGTACATAAGAGTAAGGTTCTAAAATGAACTGACGTAAATAAAAACTAAATCATGAGGTAAAGAGTAAACGAAGCGAACATGCTGCATTAAAGACTGGTTTAGTTTGGATACAAGATACACTAATCTGAGAAAGAAAGCTGGGACTCAAATACATGACTTGCCACCGACCTCAACTAATCTGGATACACTAACCGCTTATAAACACAAAAATTTGCCCTCTTCTGATCAAATTGTACACTTAATGCTCATGGCCGAAATTGGAGGGGGAGGAGGAGCACCAACTAAAAAGTCACTGTCGGTCAGGAAAAGGTACCCAAGTCGGTGAAACGAACTACAAAAAGCAAAAAAAAAATTTCTCAAAAATTCTCTGCCCCAGCCTCCTCCCCCCCCCTCCCATCGTAAATTCCTAGATCCGCCGCTGCTGTGGTCCACATTTTAACTAAAAAAGTAAACCTAAAACATTTGTTCAAAACATGGCCCTCCGGAGCCAGATAAGCCACTACAGTACCAGAAATTGCTTCAACGTCCGTGGTTCCATCCGGGATCCTACTGTGAGAGCCAAGTGCTCCCCCAGACCCCCTAGCTGATTCGGTTAGGCCGTACCACTTTTAATTTGCTTCCTACGGCCCTGTACAGATCCATGGGGTTCCAGGTTCGAAGGCATGTTAGCAAACCTAATTCAGCTTAGTTTCGTGCCAATGCATCTTTCAGCCCAACTCGGCTTCTCGTTGACTGAGCGGCCGTGAAATCCAGTTCTTTGACTGGCTTAGATTCGGCTTGTAGAATAAGCGTTGCCATGAAACCAATACTTACTTCGACGAAGGATGTAAGCACCAACACTCGATAGAAGACAAATATTAATGTGTCCAACAAGGCCCGTAGCATTACAGGCTACCAAGAATGAAAGGGCCAATCTTAATAAATAACAGCAAGGGTAATATGGTAAAATCCATATTACCCCTGGTAACAGTGATACAAAGAAAAGAAACATTGGCAATTTGAGTCCGACAATGCTAACATGCCATCATGAAGAGCTACATGCGAGATAAACTATGGCAGGTTATACGTTCGATTTGAAAGCCAATAGGCTAATTTTACTCTGGCTTGAGAGAATGTGAAAATATATGTTTGTAAATATTCTCTACACGCATATTATACTATCAAAAATGGGCAACACCACTAAGAGTTGGTTCTTCTTTTCTGACGTAGCGTAAGTTCTATTTAAGTTTGTTATACAGTAATAGATAGCTCACAAGAAGCTATAGAAACAACCAACCAGAAATGTCCCCAACACTGCCATCTTGGACTGCCATCTTGGACTGCCATCTTGGATTTTACAGTAGATGACTAACATTATTTACAAGTCAATCCATAACATCGGGGTTTTTATTACACTAAAGTCGTCCTAACCAGGGCAGACCTTGGTAGGAATCCGGACTTCAAAGTTAATGCTGACAACAAAATAGCAGCACATAGTGGAGATTGCTAAGTTGTTAACCCAAACTTGGCGAGCAACAATTTAGGGGGTGGGGAGGGCTTCAGTACAGTAAACAAACAATAATCCGTGGAGTCACTAAATACGAAAGCTACTGACTTATGACAGAGAGCATTCAGTTCGTTAATAAAACTACCAGCAGTTAAGTACTACTCAACCACCATGTCAACAAACCACTGTGTGTGTCACCAAACCACCGTGTGTCATCAATCCACTATGTCCTTCTGGTGGTTTTGGCACCAAGATCGGGGTTTATGCTTTCAGATACTAAGCATCATCCTGGAGATATTATCTTTGAAGTTTGCACTGCTTATTTATTGCATTGTTGGAAATCACTATTCCAACAATGCAGTAGATGCAGTAGATGCTGATGTTTGGGGTCCAGCTCTTTTCATAAATATCGTTTTTGGACACCTAAAACTATTCCATCTGCATCAACAACACAACAATCTTAGCGATTTCCAACAATGCTATAAATAATCAGTGCAAACTTCCAAGATGACATCTCCAGGATGATATCTTATATTTGAAGCCAGACTTCAGTGCCAAAGCCACCAGAAGGACATGGTGCATTGGAGACATGGTGGTCGAATAGTTAACATAAAACATGACTGCCTCATGTTCAAGCATGGCATCAGCCCACCCTTATGCTCCAGGAAAAAGGAGATACTAGAAAAAGGCGTGTGCTCTAGTTGAGCGCGGTCTGGGATATTACAAGCAAAATGAGGCTGAAGACAAGATGAAGCCAAACGAAACCTATCATCAGGTGAGCGGCTTCTTGCTTTATATTGCAGTGAACACACAACCAGATATGGCAGTCAGCACTTCGATTCTCAGCTGTAAGGTCAGCACTCCTAGTGAAGCTGACTGGATTAAAGTAAAGAGAGAGTTTAGTAGTCATGAGCAACAGTGCAATCATGCTCAAGTTGGGCGACGGCAATCAAAACTACTGAAACAGGCTGATTAGACATGCATATGTGGATTAGGCAAGCAGCCAAATGACCGTAAATCAAACAGTAGCTATGATTTCAAATTGTATGGAGGAACTATAGTTGGACAAGTCGCAGGCACTGTCATCAAGTGAGGCAGAATATGTGGCCCTTTAAAGGCATGCCAAGAAGCAGTCTGGATTGAACAGTTGTTGAAGGACTTGCATGTGATGGACCTTTAACAAACCATTATGCTTGAGGATAACCAAAGCTGCCTGAAGCAACTGGAGTTTGAAAAAGTGAGCAGAAGGTCTAAACACATTGACACGAGGTATCATTACGCTCGTGAACTGAAGACCTCTGGGAAGATGAACTTTATCTATTGTCCAAGTGAAAACATGCTTGCTGATTTGTTGACAAAGCTGCTGGAAAGCTGTGAAAACAAGGAAGCTTGTCGAATGTGTGGGATTGTGCAAACATTTGTGAAAACAATTATTCAGGGAGTGTTGGATTCACTGACTTATTTTGAACATGCTTTTAATTTATTGGTTTCAGTTTTATTGTATTAATTTTAATCAGTTATAGCTAACTGTTTGTCAATTTTGGCACATTGTCTCTATGTGGTGTGTGGCTGATGTAAACTTTTCATCATTTTCATGCTATAAATTCATGAATATACATTTAAAGCAAAGTGGAGTTGCTTTCTACTTATAACACCCTGCTAGTCAAGTGAAAAGCATTGTGTATACACTCTTCATCGAGTCACTATCACCGAAAAAGAAACCGAAAAGGACCTGGGCAGTCTTGCCTTGGGCCACCCAGTACGACGTGGCGGCCAAATTTCAAATCAGGAAGGGATACTGTGATGCAGACAGGAGTGACTTCTGGAATTTCTCCGTACACATGTACATTCGTGGACACAGCTACAAGATCTTGAAACAGCAAGCCCGAGTAAACAGCGTAAAGCACTTCTTTACCCATCGAGTGGTGGACCCTTGAAACTCTCCCCCCACAAAACATAGTCGATGCTGACTATTTCGAGAACAAACTCGACAAATTTATGATTTAACCCTTTTTGGTATTTTTTGTGTGTTATTTTTTGAGTGATGGAGCTCTTAAGCAAATTGCTTCTTGCTCTCAAGTTACGTATTAACATATTAGGACATTAATCACTAGCTAAAATCTACAGTGTATGTGTGACGTGACTATCCTGATTTTATATATTGATAGGAATTTGCAGAGATTGCAGGGCCTTGAAGAGATTCCACTACTTACAAAGACGCTTACTTCAAAGGAGGTCAAAATAATTCTGCTGAGTATTTATCAATACGCGAGTTGTTTCCCCATATGAAACATAACGCATCACACGGCAGCTTGCCCCGTCGTGCATTAATAATTAATGTTAAAATGAAATGTTCCCACTAGTAGTTAGTAGGATGAGAATACAGATCATACCAGGGGTTGAACCAGCTTATTAGAATAAAGGGCATACAGGGGATGGGTTCAAAGAGCCACTTGAATTTAGGGTAATAAGAAATTAAGTGGTTCTCGGGCGTTGCACTCAAAAAATGATAAAGGATATTTTTAATTTTCAAAAATGGATTGTTGTAATGAAGCGTTAACAACTAAGTAACAAAAGTGATTTTCATTGTACTGAACTAATCATTTACAAAAGATGCAACAAAAACTATAAACTTAATTAATGCATTAAGCATCTAGCTTTTGTGTAATTCATCGCAATACAGTATGGAAACTGGGAAGCCAATCAGGTGATGAATGTGGAAACTAAATTATTTAAATAATAAGTAACTTACCGAACGATTCTTTGGTAGAATTCGACCGACGTTTTCTTGATCTCAGCATTTTTTTCAGGCTTTCTGGAGAACGAATATGCAGCAATGACGGAATCAAAAACTGGTCACAATCCATTTCAGTATAAAAGAATTTTTCGTCTGGTATATTAGAGGAGAACAGACCCATGCCATTCTTCTGGGACTCTGACAACAGATTCATCAACATCTGTACAATACTTGGTGAATGAACTGTGTTGGTCTGCAATCGCCTGGCATAATCAGCATCTGATAAATACTACAAGACAGAAAAAGATAAAAAAAAAAGTTTAACATTTCTCATTTGGTAAAACTACGGGCTAGTAGACATACCCTCACTATTAAAATACAAAACATACACTACCTTCACAGCAGAACACTTCAAGTCAAACTTGAGAGTTCCTGTAAATTTTCGGCGAGTCCTATCGCCTTCTTCAGACAAAATAAATACTGTAAAAGCCAAAAAGCACTACATCATAAAACATCAAAATCGTCTGCTTGTAAACATTCGAAATGTTTTGAATGTTTACTAGCAGACGATTGTGATGTGATATGATGTACCGTAAATCGTGTATTAAAAGCCCAGTTGAAGCTAAAGCCCACCC
>JAHWFP010082784.1:0-12283 GCA_023313725.1 Lithobius niger
TTGATAAACTTTTGGTATGATTTGTCTTAGTTTTTTAATTAGCCCCGTAATGCGTTGTTTGAAGTTCCAATGTTTATCAATTTCAATTCCTAGATATTTAGTTGAATATTTTTTCTCCAGTTTCACACATTTCTCATTACATCCTTCATTATTGTTATTAACTAAGTTTTTGCGATCCCCATAATGTTTTTTAATCCAAATTTCTTTTTTGGGTTTCATTTTTGGCACAGTAATGTCCATTTGTATTGTTTCTTCTTTGCTGATGAACAATTCATTTTCCACAAAGTAATCATTTAAAATATTAAAGTCATTCAGCAGGTTGTACATAATGCTCAACTGATAACTTATAACAACTTAATTATAACATATATAACATAACATATTTACATATAACTTATAACATATTTAATTGTCTATGTATTGCTGCATTCATTTAGTAGAAACTGAAAACCAATCGTAAATAAATAACTGTTGACTAGCAAATAGCGTTCGCCGAGCGAGAAGGTCTCTTGGCATGGATGCGCCCTTTCTCCAGTCGGTCCAACTTCGCTCGCGTGGTGTACAAATCAGAATAGGAAAAATACTGCTGACGTAAAGCCCCTCTCCACACTCAAGACAATTTCATGCGGAGCGATGCGAGCCTACCTACCTACAATGTCAGCACAATTCAACAATGTCAATTCAATGTCATTCATCGCTGCAATCGTGGCATTGGTGTTTGAGTTTAAGAGCTGACGAGGCAATTTTCCCAGTCGCTTCTGAACTTACATTATTGACCGTTTTCGTTTCGAGCCAGCTGATTTAAAACCGCCGCCATGATGGAATTTTAAATTATTTCTAGCTTCTACCTGCAAGAATGCAAAGGATGGTTGTGTAAATGACTCCCCTATGTTGGTGGAGAGTTGGACTGTCCCATTTGTCCTTAGGTCAGCAGATTACGTTTTATAGCATAACTAGATAGTCGATTAATCAAGATGTAATTTTGTTGTCCAATTTGGTTCCTTTTTTTCTTTTAGCCCGAAAGCTGATCGATTGGTTTAATGAGCTTGTTATGAGGAAAGAAAGTAGGAAATACCATACCACCATTGATTCCATTAGCAATAATAAGGGGTAATTGGGAAATTTCAGTTTCGGCGTACCTAACATTTTTAGTTTAATTGCGCGTTCCGTACCGTCCACCATACCCTATAACGTAGAGAAAACACAAAAACACAAATTACCAATTTGGGGACAACGTGACTGTTTATTGGAGCAGAGCGAGCGAATCGGAAATAGCTTCTTACAGTGACTCATTGACGTTTCTTTGTAATAACATTATGCCAAAACTACTAAACCTAATTTGATGAAATTACAAATCGTAAAGGGAACTTTTTTCTTATCGAAAACCGAGTATATTTTAGGCCGGAAATTAACGAAAATCTACCAGTAATTCTTAGAAACCAATTGTTAAAAACCACAATATTAAAAACCATAATGTTTTTCAGCTTGTTTTGAGGTCCGATGAATCAAAAAATGTAATTCAAAAAGCAAAAGAACTTAAACTGAATGGGTATCGATCTTCTGTGCATGACTTGCATGAACACAATGTATCCATGAGAGTACACTGGCTCCCATTTGAAGTGACTGAGCGAGATATTGTATCAGCACTTATTAATTATGGTACGCTACGAACGTGAGAAGAACATAACTACAAGGCTTACTCGCTGCTACTCTGGAGTACGACAAATAACTATGCAGTTACGTGACAGTGTTGGGTTGGAAGATTTGCAAGATACTTTTCATGTGCGAGGATTGCCAGCTCTGCTTGCTGTTCCCGATTGTCCACCAAAATGCCTAAGGTGTCATTTCCGTGGATGGACACGTCAGGAGTGCGTGACGGAGCACCTTTTGTCCTACTTGCCACTGTTTTATTAACAGTGAAGCTCCGTGTGTTCACCTGTCTCTGCGAAATGACCTACCATCTAGTATACCAGCTTCGTATGCCGCTCGGCTTAGTGAGGGCATTAGAAGGGATAGCGTGCTTAAGTCCAATCAAACTCTGTGTGATAAAGCCGTCATTGCGCCCAATGTCAGTGTGCCCGGTGCCCAGTGCCCAGCACGCATGTTGTTGTGCCCCGTGCTCCCAGTGTATCCATTGCTCCCATGTCCCATTGTATCTGCAGTAGTAGCTAGTTCGCTGTTTCTGCCCAGTGTATCGTTGGATGACTCAATGAGTGTTTTGAGAGTGAATGTGTTACGTGAGTCTAGTCAGGATGGGCTAATCCGTCCGTCCAGCGGCGTAGAGTGTTCACAGGGCGACCCAGAGTGCAGTCAACTGACAGCACAACTGGCATAGCAGCGCAAAACAGATTTTCAGCTCTTCAAGAGCAATCAGATGCTCCGTCTGTAGAGTCAGCTATTCCTCCAAAGTTGTTCCCTAAGTTTGTGTCATGTGAGGTGACTGTTCCCATTACACCAGTTATACCTGTGGTGCCTAGTAAGCCAATTGTACAAGAACCGTCTACACATGCTGCAGAATGTAGAGATCTTGGTAGTAAGAGAAGACAAGATTCGGAAAGGGTAAGTTTGTGAGAGGCTTAGTGTGATAGAAGAAGAAGCGATTGATATACAGCAATGTGGTAATGAGTGGGGATAGGAATTAAATTACTTTCTAGCTTCTGTTTTCCGTTCGCTCGTGGAATATGCGTGTGCTGCAGAACACATCGGCGGCAGCATACATCGGCGGCTGAGCCGGCTCACTGTTCTTGTAACGGTGGCAGGATGATGATATCAGCAACATTGACTTTAAGGAGCACAAGCAGCTCTTGGGATTCAGAATTTTCGTATTCTTGTACACAGTGGTTGACTGACAGAAACCGGGAAAGCGGGAACCAATGGCATGCGACGTGCTTCGCAGGTGCGGCATCGCGGTAAAATATGGTATCTATAGATACAGTGCGATACTATTGACTGTAGTTTGCGGTTCGTGGCTTGCGAGTTGCAATTCTAAAATGTGGTGGTTCAGTGGTTTAACAGTTAAGTAGATTAAGTAGTTTAGCTTTTGTATTAGAGCGTAAGGTTACGGGCCAAGGCTCTGACAAACAAATTTCCATATCCCCACGACTGGGTTATCTGCGTATTGGGTTCAAAGGGTTTTGCAGCGAGCGTTAGCCGCGTATTGGTGTGATTTCAATCTAGAGCCTTGGCATAACGTCATACGCCCTGTGATCAAAATTACAATCATCAAAATAACAAGTAACCGCGTATTGAAATTGAAAATGAAATTTTTTAATTAGGGCTCGGCCCACAGCCACACTCCGCCTATTGGATTTGACATTGAATAATGCGCTCTACAAACAAACAAAGAATGCAACAGTTTTGAGAATCAATAATTCAGGTTCACGATAAACATGCATTATCGATCAACGAAAAATTGTTTCGCGTAGTTGAAAATAAAAATGAAATAATCCGAGAAAAAAATAGCGGAGGATTCTGTAGAAAATTGAAAAAGGAGGGAGGGGAGGGAGGGGAGGAAGGAAGGGAGGAAGGATAAATAATGTAGGTGGAGCTGCCCACCTCGGGGCAACTGTTCTTCCCCTCCCCAGATATAATCACACGCTTTGCTCCTGTATGCCAACATGTAATGGGGGAGGCCTTAATTATTATTATTTTTTTTAACATTTCTATACTTTAGAGTAAGTTGTCCATAGGAAGGAAATAGTCTTGACCTCTTTATTCGAAATGTTTCCAAACGAGAATGTTCATCTGAAGTGAACTGTCTCCGTAATACATTTTCAAACAAAAACGGAAGGTAAAACACATTACACGGAGAGGTATGTCCACGCGAAAATATATTCGTCTACAGAAACAACCCACTCACCCTCGAGTGTTTTACCCTTGTGCATAGTTATTAAACCAAATCACAGGAGTAAACATGGGATTTGCAACTTGCTCACGAAGCAAATTCCGTGTGTGAACACACAGAACGCCGTCCCATGACGTCACGAGCCTAGATTTCACAGTCTCGAAGCCTCGTGGCTTCGTGAGATTCGGACAGAGAGGGAATTTAGTATTGCAGCCGACATCGCTGACATAGAGTTATTAAGTTTCGATTTAAGCAGTAAGTTCGATGGCACTCTGGAATTTAGTTTTCATATTGACGATCAAGCTTTTTCATACCTTTGAGAAGTCCAGGAAGAAAAAACAGAAGCTGATTTGTAGCAACAGACCTGTACTACATGCGGAAACCTTGTCCAGTTCAGCCATTCAATTTTTTTTCCCACAAACTGTTTTTTTTTTAATTAGAAAATCTTACTCTAGTTTACTTTTTTTTGGAGGGTAGTAATGAAAACGGGCGAGCGTGTTAATTCTTTTGCCAGCAAAAAGTAGAAATTGGCGCATTGGTGCCTCAACTAACAATTAGCCTGTGTGCGGTACGATTATTTCACGGTGAGAATATACCTTTATAATTTTATAACAACAATTAACCAATGGGAAGCCAATAAATAGCAGCAACCAGCCAATCACGGCTCCTTAACACCGATTAACACCGATTAAACCACCACACGGTATTTTATCAGATTAAATTGTCATCCTCACCCCTCCATCTTGAATTAACGTTCGACTCGTTTTGTATTCTGGCTTACGCCGTATAAAGAAAGTATGAAAGAATTGCATTTGGTAGGTCTAAAACAATTTCTAAACGTATACAACGTATCTGATAGCCAAATGACACAATATTTAACGTTTCGGCGATGTGCGTTTAATCTTTGGTAACCATGGTAACAGAAATCAGCATCCACCGAAGCGCTACGCCGTCCTGGTTAGGCCTACCGCCGCTGTCGCTACTATTCCTAAAACCCTAACCAGACTGGCTACTCGCGGCTGCACGGCGGCGCAGTATGGTGTAAAAAAGACTTCAATATAGACCCTTAAACGCTACATCAACCATATGATTGCAGCAATTTTGACCTTGTGGGCGCGTAGTTACACATCGCTTCGCACGAAATTTTCTTCTGTCTGGAGAAGGTTTTATACTATCGTTCCATTCGACCTTGATTCCTACGAGAAGCTTGGCGATCGAGGCACCACAGCACCGTAGTACTTACGGTACTTGAATTAATCGGACATATAGTGCAAAATAAATTAAAAATAACTATCGTAAAACTTAATATTATTGCGAATATTCTATTTTAAATTTATGAACAACACTTTGATTAAACATAAAACACGTATTTAAACTTTCCTTGAAGCGCTATGGCAGTTGACTGTTTTCATGTTGAGTTACTTTCGGTTTCGGTTAAGTTAGTGATATATTGTTGGGTAAACAAAACTACATTACTCATGGTGACGACAGTAAAAAATTTCATTCCTACAGATACTAAACGAATCAGTGAGTGCATGTGGCAACAATTTGTACGCTTTCATCATTTCGCGCAAACAGGAATTGTAAATTCAAGCGAGAAACCACTGCAATGCAACTCGGCCGTATTATGCAAGTTGAAGTTGAAGTGTATGTGTAAGGGAGAAGGTATATTCTCGTTTCAAATATAACTCGAGCACTCGTTACATTCCCAAGCTGATAAAAACACTTCTCTCGCGCAAACGCTCGGTATTTTTTCAGCTTCGGAATGTAACTCTTGGTTGAGAAAATTCATCGATAAAAAACTACGCTCTCGTTATATTATTACTGATTAAATTACAGCAGGGGCTGACTTGAATACTGATCACTGAATGCTGGCTTTTTCAAACAAACTTTAGCCAGACCGGCATATGCTACACTGGAGCCAACTAGTATTTACTTATTCTCTGATATTGCAACAGCATTGTTAATCGTTGTTAATACCTCATTGTTCAAACCCTACGAACGTAACAATAACACCCACCAACAATGTTAAATCGCAGCGCAGCAACACTCAAGTACAAGTACAAGTACAGTAGGCGACAACGAGTTTGTCCAAGCAACAATGTTATTTAGCACAATCACTTTCTCAAGAATCCTGTTGCGCGTTCTTCTCGCATGCAGAAAGCTTTGTTACTTGCTTGCGTGGTAAAAACTGTTAGCCTCTAAGTTAGTTCACTAAAATTGAAAACTCTTTCTGTTATAAATTCGATAATTTAAGGGAATTCGCTGTATAGTATTTCGTCGTTCCATTGAAAATTCGAAAAATAAAAAGAATAGACTGATGGGTCAAAAGGCAAAAACAAGTTTGCTTGGAAATTGAATTTTTTAATGTGTTGGAATAGTATTTTCTTTTAATGTAGAATAAAGTAGTGAGTCCCATTAGACTGAAGAATCACGGAGAAGTTGACAAGGCTCATTGATTACTGTAAATAATGCACACATATTAATATGAATAAAATGTGTGGAATTTTATAATGAACAACAACCAGGACATGCAATCCCTTAGATTTTGTGCGGACTGGCTGCTCTTTTTTATAACAATACGAAAAAACATAAATTAAAAAAAAAATTACTGTAAATATAAAGGAGTAAATAAAATATAAAGCACAATACGGAATTCATTTACTTCGAATATTTTTTAAAAAGTTTCGAATCCTTGACCTCCAGATCACTGCCCTGTTAACGCTGACAACATTCTTCTAATTTCTTCTGATGATCAAGTAATTATTTTTTCGCTTTTGTTTTGAAAGCCTATACTTATTCCCTAAGTATACGTATTTCCTAACACGATTAAAAATACTTCAACGTTATAAATATTGTATACTATCAAACTAGTTACGCTAATAGCAAGTATTTGTCCAACTTTGCTGCTGCACAATTGTTGCGTTACGTTCACTCAAATATAAATTATGTAAATAATTAACTCAGCAAAAGAACAGATTCACGGTTTAGAAAAAGCATTAGAGCTCATAGCCCCATAGAACTCACAGCTGTGACCACACACAAATCATGGGAGGGGGGGGGGGGGTGGAAATTGAGGATTAATGATAAGGCACACAAATAAAAAACAGATTAGAATTCAGTCCAATGAAACGAACTATGATTTGAACGCTAGTTCCAAGATTTGGTGCTGAAATTATATTTCGTTTTCTTTGATTGAACTCTGATCCGTTTTTTATGTGTGTGCCTTCACATCTGTGAGTTTCATGGGGATATAAGATCTTAATGTTTTTTTAAAACTGCAAAACAGTTTTTTGTTGAGTTAATTATTTACATAGTTTATATTTGCCTGAATGTAGCACAACAATGTGCAGCAGAAAAGTCAGACAAATACCTGCCCATTTGTGTAACTAGCTTAACAGTATACTGCAACATTTATGACGTTAAAGTATTTTTAATCGTGTTAGAAATATTTTGCAAAGTCAAGCTTTCGAAACAATAGTGAAAAAATGATTAAAGTTAAAATATTGCGTGTTAAAAAAGACAATCTATCTTTAGATCAGAGTTCTTAGTTGTGCCACACATCTGAACGGCTCTTAGGAAGGGGGGGGGGTGGTTAGGGTCCCGGGGAATTGCGACTTGAGCTTTAGTTGATCTCACTAGCGTTATATTTGTGTAGAATTTCATATTAAGCACATAAATGAGTTCCAAAAAATTGCAATTACTTTGCAGACCAAGGTGCTATTACACCGAAGCTAACAATGCAAGCTTTGCTTGTTTTATTTTAGTGCTCGGGGACACTAGCCTTATAGCTTGGGCTCCTTATAGTTGCTCGTAATATTAACGGCTTACACAGACTCGAATATTTAGTCTTTAAACTTTTTTCATCATCAAAGCTCCCTTGTCGTGAAATTTCAACCAAATCGTTTAAAAGTTAGTTTAATGTATTGTGAAACTCTGTGAACTAAAAGAGAAAACGAGGCCCGACACCAATGTTATACATGCTGTGGAAATCATTTTGTCCTGTCCATGTGCTAAGCAAAAACCCATGCGGGTGCTCATGAGAACCACTTAATTAACTTTTACCGGCCAGACAGTTGATTAATGTTGTGATAACCCATATCCTTTGCTCTACGAATTAAACTTTTGATGTTCTGATTAAGATGGCACGGCAGAGTTTGAATTACTATTATTCATGCTATTATTACTCAGATTTGCTGGCATTTTAAATCTGAAAACCAAGGGCAATAAGCTCACATCTTTATTTGTTCGAAACCCTTACGAACAAAAACGTAGGAAACAATATTTTTGGTTTGGCTGTATCACAATATTAAAAGTCAATTGATGCTCTTGAAAGGTGACAAATAAACTTTTGTTGTTGTGCTAACCTGTGTTAAACTCAGTTTGGGTTCGTGCTCCGAAAAAAAAAGCAGTAAAATATAGTGTCTACATTGCAAATAACGTGACTAATATTCGGACAATGCCAAGTTTTAAAAACATTGTTTTAACTATTTTTTGTTTGTTTAAATGTTTTAGTTTAGTTCATTAAAAGAAATTATACTTGTTCGATACACTGAACATAGCTAAGATTTGGTTACCATTTATTACGGAATTCAATTCAGATGATGTGTTTCCTTTACTCGTTTAAGTGCTCTCGCACAAAATAGAAAATAAATCCCTCGGACATTTTTCGTTTCTAGTATTCTACAATAAAAGCCGAACAAACAACAAATAGTTATTACAACAGCGGGGACCGATCGAAGGCTACTGCTTCCAACAATGTATGAACTGCAATCCTCGCCTTTAAGGTTGCATCGTTGAGGCCTACCATTGTTGTGTGGACAAACTCGTTGTCTGGGGGTCCCACCACATTCGTCGGGGGGGCTGGCCACGGTGCGTAGGGTGGTTAACTTCTGCAGGGCGACCCAGCGTTTTGACGTCTGACTGGCAGGTGTCTTTGTGTCTTTCCTCTTCTTCCTGCTCCCGAAGCATTCCGACTATAGGGGTGTGCGGGGAAAACCGGGAATCTTGGCCTCTTGTTGTACATTTGCTTAGGTTAAGTAGGTTAGTTAGTACATAGTATAATGAGCGAATGGTGTAAGTCCAGTAAGCTCAATAAAATATCAATCAATCAATCGTTGTCGCCTACTGTACATGACACTTACCGTTGTTTGCAGGAATGGCTCGGAGGGTCCGGCTTAATTTTTTATTGTTTTTTTTTTTACGGAGGGCCTTAGGGCTTCGGGCAGATGACCAGGAGTGGTTAACGCTCGTTAAACCCTTTGAAACCCTTTTTTTGTAGCTCTGACCCATACAGACGCAACAATAACTCCACAGATGCAACAATACACACTCCTCGGAGGTTATTGTAGCATCTGTCGAAGGTAGAAATGCCGTATCCTTCTTACCATTGTTGCAAACAGTGGTCATAACCATTACTTGATAGGTATAAGTACACGATCGCAGCAGCAATCAGTATAGTACAAGTTACACCATACGTATATGGTTCTCGTCGTGGAAGTTTGTCGAAGGAACGGTTTTATTGTTGTCTGAAGGGGCATTTCGGAATCAAGCTAGAATACAATGACACAAGCAAATTTATGCTTATTAATACTTGTTTTTAATATTTATTTACACTTATGAGTAAAATATCCAAACTAATTTATGAGTAATATTTCATTGTTATTTTTGCACATTTTACGTTAATTTATTTGCATTTGAAATACGGTAACATAACACTAACATAAAAAAATACCTAACGGATTTAACACTACAACCTTTCAACACTTGTAAATTCTACACCAATTATTCTGCTTGTAAATATTAGCCAATTCTGCTTAAAAACGAATACAAATTATTTGGTGGACAGCTCTCACCCTACCCGACAAAGGTTGCCAGTTGCCACACGATGAAGCATATTTTATTTTCATAGTGCTTGTTTTCATAGTTATTTATTTAATGCTTGTTTTTATAGTTATTTATTTAATGCTTGTTTTCATAGTTATTTATACTTATGAGTAATATAACCAAACCAATATATAAGTAATATTTATTTGTTATTCCTACGCATTTGACGTTAATTTGGTGGATAGCTGTTACCCGATGAAGGATGCTTCCCAGAGAGGCCTAATGATGCTAGCCATGCTGACAAAACCGTCTGTCATATTTTTTAATATTTTTTATTTATTTGGTGGTAGTTCTCACCCTACCCGATGAAGGTTGCCTCTCAGAGAAGCCATGCTGCCATGCTAGCCATGCTGACACAACCGTCTATCATATTTTTTTTATTATTTTTTTTATTTATTTGGTGGATAGCTCTCACCTTAACCGATGAAGGTTGCCTCCCAGCGAAGCCTAATGCTAGCCATGCTGGCGCAACCATCTATCACATTTTTTATTATTTTTTATTTATTTGGTGGATAGCTCTCACCCTACCCAATGAAGGCAGTTACCTCCCAGAGAAGCATAACGCTAGTCATGCTGACACAACAGCCTGTCATATTTTTTATTATTTTTTATTTATTTGTTCAACATTTGAAGTTCTCGTCATCACGCAAGCATCCGTCATGGTCGTATTCTTCATTATTATTTATTTATTTATTTATTTATTTACATGTTTATTTATCAGTAATGGAGCCCATTTGGCTCTCCGTCCTGTAATTACACGTTTATTGTCTTACCGCATCACTGTTCAAGACTCCGAAAGCATCCGTCATCGCACAACGACGAAAAACCCAGTTAGCCAACAAAGGTTCTCTATTTTTATCTTTTGATAGTTACTCGATTCCGAAGTACCCCATCACCGTTCATACCACGGAAACTCAACGCCGAATCGCCCCTTCAAACAACTTTCCCTAAAAAAATTAAATAAAGAAGTTGTCTGAAGGGGATATTCGTCGTTGAGGTTCTGCGGTATGAACGGTGATGGGGCATTTCGGAATCGAGTTACAGTCAATAAACACAAGCACAGAACCCTTCACCAAACAAGCAGTCACAATACTGTCTTTGTGGAAACATTGTTGCACGCACATTCACCTTGTTAATCTTCTGAATTAAAGAACGTCAGCACGATTTGTTGTTTGTTGCAGCCACGACTCGGCGTCTCGGTAGTTCTGGCAACAATAACTCGTGACTGCGCCACTCGTTGATTGTTGGCAGAACTCACTCATGGTGGTTAAGGTATGCTGTAAGTAGTTAGCAGGAAGCGTAAGGGTGTAGTCTTTGGCTGGTCACAGAGGTAATATAGGTGTACCTGTAGGTGTACCAGTCTCATGGTTGTAAATAAGGGTGATAAAAGTATTTTTGTGTTTATCCCAGTGTTCCCCGTGCTCCGTGTTCTCTTGTTTTCTGTTTACCAGGTGTTCCGGTTTAGGTTAAGGTACCATTAGTTAGGTTAGCATGGGCGCATACGTATGTAGACCTCTACAGCTCAATAACCAATCAATCAATCAATGGATGCCATTGGTTATCCTATGCTAACTTATTACCACTGTTTGCAACAATACTCAGTTGGTACAGCATGTACAGATTGCAGATTTTATTAAACAGCAGTGGCCCGGAGCGATGCCCCTCATGAAAACTAACTAAATTACTAATACAAATCCCGCGTAATGATGTTCAAAAAGGTGCAAGGCGAACCAGGTGAACCAGGAAGTACCAAGGACAGAAGAGGTGGACTCCATGAGCCCTAAACTTGCCTCCTCGAAGCCCAACAAAAAAATAAGTGTCGCCCGTAGACGCTGCCACAGGTAGAGTGAGGACCCCGTCATGTTGACGAATGTAATGGCTTCTTGAGGCAGCTGGAAGTTGATGGGATTTTCGTTCAAAACACGTAACAATTAATCATTGTTGCAAGAATTGGTACAACTACTGCACGAACGATTGTTGTAAAAATTTATTGTTGCAATGAAATTGACCATTAATAGCCTTAGGGCCTTAGGGCCTTAGGGCTTCGTCGGGCAGATGACCGGGTGCGGTTAACGCTCGCTAAAATCCTTTGACCATTAATAGGGCGCATAGGCCGCGTAGCTTCGGGCTGTGGCCCAATTAAACGCATTTATTTATTACCATCAATCGCTAAGGCTCACGAATAAATATCATTACCATCAATCAGATAACTCAGTTAGGTTCGTGCTCCCTAAAAAAACAAACAACAAGCAACCATCAACAGCCCACAGCACAGAAAATGGCCAATTACAAAAAGGAAACCGTCATAAAAATAACAGTCACCATGGGTACAAATGAGTTCCACTCACTGTTTGCAGCGATGACAACCTCAGATGCCAGCAGAAACTTCGCCTTCATCGTGGAGTCTGACGCCTCGGATGCCAGCAGAAACTTCGTCTTTTGCTTGGAGTCTGATGCCTCGGATACCAGCAGAAACTTCACCTTCATCTTGGAGTCTGATGCCTCGGATGCCAGCAGAAACTTCGCCTTCTGCTTGGAGTCTGATGCCTCGGA
>JAHWFP010082786.1:0-10098 GCA_023313725.1 Lithobius niger
TTGCAGCTACACGCATCAAATTTCTTCGAATTGAGTCTCCCACGTAACAGATCGTTTGATTCTTCTAACGTGGTCATAATTCTGCCCGGAAAAGTTGATAACTTTGCTTCCAAACAAGAAAACAAAGGCAGCGATGCCAAACACGTCCTACCCTAACAACGTGCTCAAAATGTGATGAGGGGAGCAAACAAGATGGCGGCCTCCTAGTTAGGAGTAGCAGCGCCCCTGGCGGGAGAGGAGAGAAAGTTTGGATACAAGTTAAAAAAAGGGAGGTTTTTAGTTGATAAATGAGCAGTGATAGCGTAAAATGATGATTTTAAGCATAATTACTGAAGTAAGTATTTGCAGGTAGTAAGAAACCATTTTTAGCTTGCCTGGCTGGGGGCCGGCAAAATGTTCTTTCTTTGTTTGCCAAACATATTAACCTGATAATTTAGCATTATAAGCAGACCTCGTCAAATGTGGTGGCGGGCACCGATCTGACGGGGCGCCCCCGGATGCAAGCAGGCTTTCCCCCAAAATTTTCATTGTAGTAAAAATTTGCACTTTGTCCAGAACAGGATGATGAAACAGGAACTTGGACCTCTTTCGTGGAATTTGGGCCATTTGTAAAATGAGGGATCTTGCTTCCTTCTATGGTTGGCTTCCATCTGGGATGGCTTGCTTCTGCTTCGTTCTGTTATGTGCTTAAGGGGGGCTTGACCACAGTTCTGGCTGCGACGATTGGTCCCAGCCGGTGTAGTCCCTTTTGTTTTCTTAACATGTTCCTCAGGTAGTGGGAGGTGCATGTCGTTGAGTGATGCCAGGATGCGGCTTGTAGAATTTCTCCTGTTGGGATGGCATTGTGATGTGACCATGATGTCGAAGTCGTTCTGACCTTCGACGGTTTTCTTTATTCAGCGGGAGATCATGGTAGCTGAAGTTTCTCCTGTATGGAGGTCTACCGGTAGGAAGAGTTAATTTTTGCCTCTGCGGGTGTCTTCGTGTTGAGTTCTAGTGAGGTAGACCGGAGCGCAGGGATGGGGCATAGTGAATAAGTGCCGGCTCGTTACCTGGTAAGGTTGAGAGGGCTGGGAAGGTTATGGGTTTTGGTTGTTTGGATGGTCTGAGTCTTGGCTCGAAATCCTACTCTTTGGTTCTTGGGGGGCTTCCATCAGGGATTGTAGGACGATTGACAAGGCCCAGTCTGAGACAAGTCTTCTCATTGTTGGGCGGTCATTTACGAAGGAGCTGAAAAGAGCAGAAATTCGGTAATTATCGAGAAAGTTGGTTTTGTCTGTTGCGTCATCTTGATGGATTCCAGCCTTTTCCAGGTGTTTGATGATAATAGCCACGCTTGAAGGTTTAGACTAGGAAGGCTTGGGTGAAGTTTCGATTACTTTTGTTGAGACAGAAGATCTGGAAGAAGAAGGAGGGTTCTTCGTGTGTCGACTAGGAGGGATCGTAGGTGCGGGAACAATGATGCCGATGTCCAGGGGGGTAGCTGTTGGAAGGAAGCGGTTTTGGCTTTTCCCGGGTTTCCCAAGTATTTGTGAATTTGGGTTTGGCAAGGCCGAGACGAGCTGTCAGAGGAAAAAACTACGTTCGTCTTGAGGCTTTGCTGTAAACGTGGGTTTTTAGCCACGAGTGAGACAAGTCTTGATGTTGAAAGTGACGGATGTTGATTTTCACTTGAGACGTGGGGTTAGTCACGATCGATACGAGAATCAGTGTGGATTGCTACAGTTGTTTGGGTCTTCATTCGTAGTGTGGGGGTGGTCACGGTCCAGACGAGCGGCCTGAGATGATAACGTTGTCTGACTTGAGAATTTCACTTAATTCGTAAGTTGTAGTCACGAATGAGACGAGCGTTGGTGTAGACAGCCATGGTCGTCTTAATCTTCACCAGAGAAGTGGGGTCAGCCATGGTCGAGATTCTGGAAGAGGAGAGAGCATCATCCGTTTTGAGTCTTTACTCAAAACATGGGATTTACCCAGGTTTGAGACAAGCACCGGTGTGGGTTGCTACAGATGTAATGATTTCCGCACGAGACGTGGGGTAAGTCATGGTCGAGTCAAAGTGTAAGAGGTGTAGACGTCATCCGACTTGACTCTTCATTTTAAAGCGTTATTATTATTTTTTTTTTGGTCACGGAGGAGCCGAGAATCAGAGTGGACGGCAACTGTTGTCTTGATTTTACTCGAGACGTAAGGTTAGCCATGGTCCAGATATGCAGCCAAAGATGGAGGCAGTTCTGTCTTGATTCTGCACTCAAAAAGTGGGTTCTAACCACGAGTGAGACGTGCATGAGTGTAGACGACAGTTGTCTTGATTTTTACTCGAGACATGGGGTCAGCCATGGTCGAGACAAGCACCAAGAGGTGCAGACAGCTTCCGTTTTGGATCTTCAGAGACGAGTAGCAGTAGACAGCAATTGTTGTCTTAATTTTCAATCGAGGTGTGGGGACAGCCATGGTCGAGACAAGTAGCAAGAGGTGCAAACATCTTCCGTCTTGGTTCAACGAAAACGTGGATTCTAGCCACGAATGAGACGAGCAGTAATGGTAGTGACTGTTATCTTGATATTCGTTCGAGACGTGGGATCAGCCAAGGTCGAGAAAAGCAGCAAAAGGTGCAAACGGCTTCCGTCTTTGTTCACTCAAAACGTGGGTTCTAGCCACAAGCGAGACGAGCAGTGATGGGCAGTGACTGTTGTCTTGATATTCGCAAGAGGTGCAAACGGCTTCCGTCTTGGTTCACTCAAAACGTGGGATCCAGCTACGAATCAGACGAGCAGCCATTCGAAACGTGGGGTCATGGTCGAGACGAGCAGCAAGAGTGGCATCCGTGGTCGGGCGATGAGCGAAAAGGCGGCTTCTATCGCAAGGAGATGAGGTGGTTGTGAGATGGGCGAAAGGGTGGAGAGGCTGAGGACGGACCGAGGCCGGAGAAAGTGTCAGCAGGCAGAGATGGTCAAAAGGCCGAATTCGGGAAGGCAGCCGGTGATTCCGTAGCTTGCAATTAGACAGTGTTGCTGGTGATATGGTCAAAAGGCAAATAGAGTGCAGAATGATATGCTAGTCGAAAGGTCGGACTGGAGCCAGGAGGAGGTTCTGACTGGTGTCGTGAGACATCGAGGCAGCATCCGGTGTGAAGAAGATGAGCAAGGGGTGCTAATCCAAAAGCCTTCGAGCGACGAGGTAACTGCATGTGGAAAGAGGATGGTCGAAAGGACGAGTCGGTTGAAAGGGAAGCCTATGAGTGGTGATGGTTGCCGTGAATTCACCACCGGTTGTTGAGACCTGGATAGAGTGCGTAGGTCACACGAAGCAGGAAACAGTCCACCGTTGGCAACGTAGACCAACCGGGCGAAGCCGGCCGCCCAGCAGTCGTCAAACGGTTGAAGACAAGAGGTTCCATCCGTGGGCGAGGTGATGAGTGAAAGAAGACATGAAGGTCGGACAGAGGCATGGACGTCATCAGGTGAGGAAGAGCGAGCTGATGGTCGAAAGGACAGGAAAACTTCGGGTTCAAAGAAGCAGAAGAGCTGTCACTGGGACGTCAGCTTGAGCACAGTCGAGATGGTGATGGTCGAAAGGAATGAAAACCAAATTCATGGGCGAGAGAAGAGTGCTTTGGCTTGCCGTCGTTCCACTTCCAAGGCCGAGAGGGCGGGGGGGGGAGTGGAGTGGCTTGGCCGTCTTGAAGCGGAGAGTTATCATCTTTGTTGGCGACATAGGCAACCCGGTCTAAGCCGGCCGCCCAGCGGTCGACGTAGGCGGGCGGCAGTGGAGCAGATAAAACACGGCCGTGATGGTGGTGGGCGAAAAGAGTGATGCTTGATTCATGGTCGAAAGAAGAATGATTTGGCTTGCCGTAAATCTTCTTCCAAGGCCGGGAGGTCGGGAAGAGGCGTAAAACGTTAGACGTCTAGAAGCGGAGAGACAATTTCGTCGTTGGCGACCTGGGCAATCCGGTTCTAAGCTAGCCGCCCGGCGGACGTCGCGGACAGGCGGGGGTTGGTAAGAACACAGCATCTGAAGCTGAAGCAATGAGCGAAAACAAACATCCAAATTTGTGGGCATTGCCGTCCAGAAAATGAATGTGTTTTGCGGCAGGCGTTTGAGTGGTCTGGGCTTGCTGTGCTGTGACGGGAATCTGTGCGTCGGTGTTGGCCGAAAGACGGTTTGAATGTTTGCGCTTCTTGGAGGTGGAGTCAGAGATGTGCGAAAGGCGTTTACGACTTTCATGACTGACAGTGGACGCAACCCACTCATGTGTGTCGGCCCGGCGCACGCGAAGTCGGGCGATGTGCGAAAATGGCGGCATCGTGAAATGGGGGTTGGCTTGCAGAGATGGTCGAAAGGCCGAACTTGGGAAGGCAGTCAGTGTTTTCGCAGCTCAGCATAAGACAGCGTGCCGATCGTTTGATGGAAGGACATTGCAGTGGACGGCGATACGACAACCTGGACAGCATTGGTTGACGTGGATGAAAGGCGGCGCGGTAAAGAGTCGTTGACAGTGCCGGGCTGCACTGTGTTGGGAATCAGCATCGGTAATGATCGAAAGGCAGTTTGAATGCTTGCAATTTTGGGTGACGGAGTCGGAGACGTGCGAAAAGCGTTTGCGACTTTCATGACAGTCAGCAGACGCGACCCGCACACGTGTGTTAAGCCCTAACCAGACTGGCTGCTCGTGGCTGCACGCCGACGTAGTATGGTGTAAAAAAGACTTCAATATTAGACCTTAACGCAACACCAATCACACGATTGCTGCAATGTTGACCTTGTAGGCACGTAGTTACGCATAGCTTCGCACGAAATTTTTTTCTGTCTGGAGAGGCCTTTAGCCTGGCGTGCCGGCGAGGTCCACGGCGTCAACGAAGTTGTGGGCTTCACTGCTTGAAACGTTGTGTTTTCTGCGTGACGCTTTGGACGAGGGATCGAGCGGAGAGTTGATGGTCGAAAGGCCCACTTGAGATGAGGCCCGACATGAACGTCTTCGTCTAGGCCGGGCTTGCAGTGGTCGTCGCGGACGTATGGAACGCCCTACTGGACAAAATAACGTTTTACGTCACGTTATAATTCGATTTACAACGCGTCACAATTCGATTTACGATGCGTTGCAAATGTGACCAATAGGGTGCCTTTTTCTTCAACGCGTTGCAATTTATTTTTAACGCGTTACAATTTATTTATAACGCAGCGAATTCGTGGGGAATTACCATTGGCTGCGTACGTACGATCTACCATTGGTTGTTCAACGTCACGTTGTAAATGGGTTTCCAACACGTTATAAATAAATTGCAACGCGTTAAAACTAAATTGCAACGGGTTGAAGAAAAAGGCACCCCATTGGCCACATTTGCAACGCGTCGATAATCGTATTGTAACGCGTTGTAAATCGAATTATAACGTGACTCAAAACGTATTTTGTCCAGCAGGGCGTTCCATACGGACGGCTCGGGATAGCAGCCGGAGGGAGCACAACATCCAAGGTCGGGCGATGGGCAGCAACCATCGTAGGGTAGATGTGCGAAAGGAGAAAATCCAAGTTCCTGGTCGAAAGACGGGAGACGAGGTGACGCTGGAGGCACCGTCTGGAGGAACATGAATGGCGAGTCCAACCAAGTTCTCGCTTATATAGAGAGGGCTGCGCATGCGCAGTGGGTATGCAAGCGGGCGGCTACAAGCAACTTAAAAACTTCCAGGGAGACATTAATTGAGGACAAAGTAATGCTAAATTATCAGGTTATTATGTTTGGCAAACAAAGAAACATGAGTAAGTGTATGCAATGATGGTGTATTTTGACAATTTATTTGTTTTTCCAAGAGCCATGACACAGCATTTATTTGCAGCAACTGGAATTTGCCAGGTCTTGGACCAAGCCACGAGCTTAGTGACAGCGTGTTTAAGGTCAAGGGGCTAATGAACATTTTATAACCAACGAAAAGAATGGCGTGGTAGTAGTATTTAGGAACTAAATACATTTGGTATTAAACATTGTGGGGGGGGGGGGTAGGGTTACTTACTCTTGATATTGGGGAAAGGGAGTCACTTAATCTGGGGGCTACATTCGGTAGTGAGGGATGGGGAGGTCACTCCTCACAAGACCAAGGTTGATGGGCACTGCTGTTTCTCACTTACTTTGAGACGACAGAATCTTTATGTTTCTAAGAAAACTATCATCCTCGTCTTTCTGGTGTATTACTATTCTTAGACTCGCTTGGTATCTGTAAGGTGCACCATACCTCTGCTTTGAACCCAAGCAATAGCAGTCAATGCTGTATGCTATTTTTGCTATCTACGAAATTCTGTAAACGTTTCAGATTTCAGCCTTGGTCACGTTACACACATACAGGGCGTTTCATCTCAACGAAAGCAGATGTTACAATCCCATATTATTATTGCACGGCAGATTCGTCATGCATGGGGGGGGGGGGGGGAGGGAATGAGGCTTAATGGTGCGTCGACAGCTTGGCCATTAGCGCCAACCTCTAGTCATAGTGCAGTGGTCCGGGTTGCCACAGCACCACACATTACAGAGATATTATTCAAACCCCTAATCTAAATCTTGTCATACATCTGTACCTCCTGCAAAAATCGAAAAACACCGGACAGGAGGACAGACTTATCGCCCAATTGACGCACAATGTCTTGCGGAAAATGGAAACGACGACGAACACCATCAAGATGGCGACAATCAACAAGGAAGCTAGTGTCGAACCCTAAGTGGCCGCCGACACCAATAACATTCAGGAGGGTCAATCCCCCGCAAAAGGAAACAGTGAGTTAGTCGGGTGTGACTAATGCACAAACGGTCCAACACTACCTCCTCACGGCGACTGCGGCGACACGCCGAGTGCCATTCCTCGACGGTGCCTTTAATAGCTCGTAATTTATTACCGTCCTATCTGTCCCACAAGGTTTGCCAAAAAGCGTGTAACCTCAGACGCAGAGTTGGAAAGGCGTCTGAGGGAACAAAGCTGAGATCCCTTCCGAGAGGTCCAGAAAGGGCCCCTTTCGCTGCAGAATCAGCTTGCTTATTTCCACCTATGGCCAGGCATGCGGGAAAGCAAAGCTTGGACACGTTGTGTCAAGGGGTTCCGAGGATTGTAATTCGCCAAGGACTCCAGGGCAATCATGGAATCGCTAAAGATAATGAAATGCGTGACCTGAAGGTCAAGGATCCATTCCACCCAGAGCCGTAGCTACCGCGGGGGCAGGGTGGGCAATTGCCCCCCAAAAAATGTTCGAGGGGGCGTAAAAACGATACTTGGAATAACGTAAAAAGTATGAACTTTCCTTTCCTTCTCCAAAAATGTTTCTTTTTTTAACGGCATGGTCATTTTTATTGATACCACACAACGGTGGCGGCGGAAACCACAAGCTATTCCTTTTGTTGAATAAATGTTCAAATTAATTTATACTGCAAAAATAGCAAACCACGGCCGCTACGACGAGGGACGGTAGATGCAGCTGTGCAGCGAAGCCCAACCTAGTAGAGTCACTGAGATGGAGCCTCAAGCATCTTTGTAGGGACTTGCATACTACCACAGAGCATGGTTGTATTGACCTGAAATCCTGCTTTGGTTTTTTAATCCCTGATGAAAGCAGCGGTGACATGTTTTCTTTTTTGGCAGACAGCATTAAAAAATAACGCTGCAAAAACTACACAATTTTTATACGGAAAACTACGATTTCCGATTACTTGCTTATAAGCCAGGGAACTTAACAATTGTACTGAATTTGAAGTCATTGTGCAGGTATGAGACCGATCTTGGTGAATTCCTTGGTGGCAAGCGTCTCCCCCCCCCCCCCCCTTCTCCACTTCCAATACTCAACACGCACTCACCGCGACATATTGAATCAATAAGGTTCAAATCTAGATTGGAAGTTGGCCACTAGCGGCGAACTGATATACCCCTCAGGCTGGGAAGAATTATTTTTTAACACACAGCTGGATTAAAAGTGATGGTCAGCCTACACTTTTTTCCTGTACAATGACAGCCGCCTGCTAAAGCAAATTTCGTGTAATTTTTTTTCTAATTTACGAAAGACTAAACATAAATAACCCAGCAAAGTAGTACTTCGTTTTAGACCCTTGTCGATGCCTGTATTTAGAGTTAAAATTTAAAAACCAACAAAGAAACTGATTGTTCCAATGAACCATTTTCAAGAGGAACAATTCACAAACTACTTTAATCCTATACTGCATCACGCATACCTGATCAGCTTTAGGCCTACTTAAAGAAATAATTTACACAACGTTGATCAGACAATATCGGAAAACGTTAACAAACCTTAGTACTTTTCACCACACAAAAATAAAATAAAAGAAAATGAAAGTGCATTTTCCCTGTACAATGCGCAAAAATTTGAGTAAACAAAAAAATAATAATAAAACAAACAAATTCTAGCCTAATTTCTCCATGGTTTCATAGGCATGAAAATTAGTGTGCAATACGATTATAAATAGTCTTGCCATAGACAAGAAATCAAAATTGCTCTTGTTACTACTCGCATTATCACCGCCGCCAAGTAGATAATTTATTGTTGTTGGAGCTTACATATCAGAGCGAAGTTAAGCAGCATTGGGCTGGATTGATTCTTGGGTGGGTGACCGCCTGAAAATCTGGCTGTTGCTGACATAGGGCCTTAGGGCTTCGGACAGATGACCAGGAGTGGTTAACGCTCGTTAAACCCTTTAAACCCTTTTAATATTAGAGCGTAATTGTTAGAGTGTAATTATTATCAGACTAGCAATATGCATGATTTCAGCATGCTGGTGTAAATTCCCCATGCGGTAGAAATCTTTGGAAATCGTTGGAATCGGGTGTTTTGGGCCCAGTAGCGAAGAATACCACAACATTAAAGTGTGGGAAGGTGTTCTTTATGGGAAAAACGTGCCCTCAATAATGTTGATTTGTGTTACTGGCTAGCTAGCTACTAATAGCTAAGGTCAGGTCTCCCATTTTAATTCTTATAGGGTATAAAAACACGTCTAGAGCTCGTTAGGAAAAGTTTGCCTATCTAAATTTTGGCACACAGGTAAAGAGTAGTACGCAGGAGTGCCTTTTTGTAAAAGGGGAGTTGCATCTAGAAGCACATGGCTTTGAAGTGGCGCGTAAATGCAAAATTATTGTTGTAGCCATTGTTTGTATTGTTTTTTCAACAGTCTATTATAACATGCTTAAGTGTTATACGCGCCACCGTTCAATTCAGTACTTATGTGCCGCAACAAATTCACTCAAGTATTAACAAAATAACTATTCTTACAATTATTTAACTGTTCGCTTCGGGCCAGGGCCCTAATAAACCCAATCAATCAATCAGCGACATCGTAAATTAACTAACCTTGGTTGCTGGTTGGATACCGTTCAGTAAGTTTTTATATACGTGACATTTGAAAATTGAAATGTGATCAGTGGATTTTATCAAGGACCGCGGTTCTTATGTAAGCCTCAGCATGAACTTCCATGTTAAACGTCAAACTTTGAACTCCTATAGTCTCGCCCAGAATTGACATAGACCAACGAAATTCGGTATTTCGGGTCGTGTCGTAACTCTTTCACTGCCTTACAAATTTTAATGACAACAATCAAACCGTTCGGCGTCCACAGCATGGCCATTTGTTGTTGTTGTTGTTGTTGTTGTTGTTGTTGTTGTTGTTGTTGTTGGGACTCTTTGCCGTCACCTGGAGACCGAACCACTGAACCGATTTTCAAGTTCTATAGCTTAAAACGTAGGTATGGACAAGGCCTAGGGCCTTTCGCAGGCTATTTTAATGTAACTACAATATTCTTGACACGGAGAGCCAAATGGGCTAAAACTCTCACCTAGAGACCGAACCAATGAACCGATTTTCAATTTGAATAGCTTAAAATGTAGGTAATAACACCTACCAGGGCCTTTTGAACCCGATTTTGATGTGACTGCAGTATTCTAGTCGGCAGAGCAATTATTATTGCAGAGCACTGGGCAGAAATCATTAATGTACTCTTTGCCCTCACTTGGAGGTCGAACCACTGAACCGATTTTAGAGTTGTATAGCTTAAAACGTAGGAATGGACAAGGCCTAGTCTTTCGCATGCTATTTTAATGTAACTACAATATTC
>JAHWFP010082804.1:0-27856 GCA_023313725.1 Lithobius niger
AAAAAAAAATAGATGGATTTTTCTATCTTTCGTATTAACAATGGAAAAAAGCTGAACATTTTAAGGTTTACATTAATGAAGGTTGCTTTTAAGATTCACCTAAATTTAAATGGAAGACCTGCCATAAGTTCAAAACTGAAGTCAGAAGTAGGCCTACCAAAAAAAAATTTTAAAAAATGGAAACTTACTGAAAATGTAGCTCAGCAGAAAAAAAGCTGAAATCAGCAAATTAGCTAAAGTTTCTCATGCCTGATTCAATGACAGTGCCACTTTAAGTCCTAGAAAACTGACAGGTTCAACCAGAAGCAGATTTACAGCCCCTTACTTTCCTGACACCTGGGCACGCAATGTACAGTTACGTATTACATTTTTTTCTTTTTTACAAAATATAAAAGTGTGACATCACATTTTATACGGACCCCCCCCCCCCCCATTCCCCCATGTCATATTTTGTCACACTGAACTGACCCCCTCCCCCCCTTCGGAGTGTGACATACTTTGTGAATGGTCCCTAAGCTCAATTGTGTGCCAACCGATCATAGAGCCATTTCGAAATGCCTGCTGGACTTAGCCGACGACTGGCGAAACTTGAAATCAAATTTGCTGGGATCGTTACCGTGGTAACCGTTGTAATGCCAACAATACTTTCAAAAATAGATGAATTGCTCATGTGTGGGGAACATATGAAGATGTAGAACTTATTCTGTATTCAATTCATACCATATTCAGTTCGTTACAAGAAATGTGAACCGTGGAAGAAGATTCAGCCTGAGCGGCCGCTAAGCACATCAGGACACAACAGGACACATATCAGGACACAACAACGTGCGTTATATTTAAATCCACTTATCTCTACAACCAGTTTTAAAATTGATTGTGGATTTGAAAAAAAAAATAAAACTTGATAAGCTAGTTTTGATCTATTTTAAAATTATTTTAACCTCCTAATCTAACTTATATTTTTTAAGTTATTAATTTAGTACTCTTATCATTATCATTTTGTTTTTGCATTGCTAAATAGTTTCGATCTCCATTATGCTTTGCCCTTCTTGTTATTTGATGACAGCATCCTCTGGCGGTAAATTGTTGAAAATCAATTTTAGCCCGACGGAGCAGTTGGTGGCGCTGCCAGTCTCCTAAATGTTTCTGGCGGATGTGTTTTCCATAGCAGCTATGATAAGTAGAGCGTCCTTCACAAAGAGAGTAGTTAGTCCAACGCTTCATGTTAGTTTCTTGCTAGTTTCGTTTTCGAGTTACTTTTTTGCTAGTTTCGTGTTAACATATTTCTAGTTTCTTGTTAGTTTCCAGCTAGCTCATGTTTATATTTTGATAGTTTCATTTTAATGTCTTGTTCGGTGTGATAATATTTTACTAGTGTCTGTTTAGTTTCTTGCTTGTTTCATGCTATAATTCACATTAATATGGTGCTAGCTAGCTTTCATGTTAATATTTTGCTAGTGCATGATAATGTTTTGCTAGTTTCATGTTAAAAGTTTGCTGGTTTCGTGTTAGTTTATTGCTCGTTTCGTGTTAATATTTTACTAGTTTCGTGTTACGTTTCTTGCTAGTTATTGTTAATATTTTGCTAGTTTCATGTTAATTTCTTGCTAGTTATCATTAATATTTGCTAGTTTCGTGTTAGTTTCTTGCTAGTTTTGCACTAATATTTTGCTAATTTCGTGTTACTATTTTGCTAGTTTTGTGTTAGTTTCTTGTTGGTTTCGTGTTAATATTTTGCTAGTTTCATGTTAGTTTATTGCTTAAAAAACATCGCTGCAATTTATACTGTGAAAAGATCGATCTATTACAAATTACCCTGCCAAGTTCGCTAAAATTCACAACACGGACTCACACTCAGTCTGGCAAATTTTCGATATCACCCAGATATCTTCGTTAGGCTGCGAGGATTTTCCAGCTTTCTACATCAACTACATCGTTGTTTGTTTCGTCGTCTGCTTTGCACATTATTGCATTTGAATTTGCCTCGAATGGTCGCGGCCAAATTCGAATGCAAAAGTATGCAAAGCAGACGATGAAGCAAACACTGATGTGGTCGTAGAAAGCCGGAAAAATCCTCGAAGCCTGACGAAGTTATCTGAGTGGTATCGAAAATTTGCTGGACTGAGTGTGAGTTCGTGTTGTGAATTTTAACGAACTTAGTAGTGTTATTTGTAGTTTATTGCTTGTTTAATTATTCTGAGTTGTGACTACTCATGGTTATGCTAATTATAATAACTGTTAAGCTGTTCTGGACTGCTCGCAATAGTACTTATCTGTGAGATTAGGGGAACCCAGTAGCTCCAAAATGCTGTCACAATTCCGGCTTATCTTTTGGCTTGGTTTATCAGATTACGGGAACCACAGTTGTGAAGTACGATGCACACTGTAGAGCAGTTTGGACACAATTGATCCTCCCCTTTAAAGGGATCCCTTATGTACTAATGCCTTATCTAAGCAATTATCGGACTTATCGTCAATCAAGACCCTGTTGTTTGTTACAAGAATTCCTTTTAAGTTCCCCTACCACCCAGTATATGTGGGCCATCTACATTCCTTGTCACTCAAACATTGCTGCGACTGAAAGATTCTTCTCCCGTGGTTAGGTTTGTTCTAAAAGGTTTTTAATGAGGTTGTCAATTGGCAACAGTGCGGGAAGCACCTGGAAGTCGTAAACATCGTAGCAAATAGAATTTAGGTTACCGCTTCCCTAATTAAGCAAAAAGGTTTCTTAATGGGGTTCTGCTAAAATTATTTCCTGCTGTGCTAGTGTTGAGTGGCCCTATCAAGTTTTAACTCAACGAACGACCGGGCCTTTGAACCTGTGTGTAAGCCCAAAGATTAGATTTGTAAGATTTTTTGGTCTCGTATAAGCTTGACATACTTGGCAAATCTTTACATAGTTATCAATGTCATCTATCATCTTTGGTCAATATTAGCAGTGAATGTTTATTAACTCGTATGTTCTTTGTTGGCTGAGATAGCCAGCA
This sequence comes from Lithobius niger, assembly GCA_023313725.1. NCBI lineage: Eukaryota > Metazoa > Arthropoda > Chilopoda > Lithobiomorpha > Lithobiidae > Lithobius > Lithobius niger. The sequence continues at coordinate 2,988 of JAHWFP010082804.1, forward strand.
GCAGGTGCCGAATGATGCAAAAATTCACTAGTGCCAGATTTTCCATTCTGCCTGGTTGGGATCAGCTAATCTAATCCTATAAAGAATCCCTTCATAATCCTTAAAAAAAATATTACGTTTATTAAACACGTCGATCAAATCCTCTGATGACTGATCTTTAAGGCGATTCAGGATCTCACAAAAATAGCCATCATGTCTCTATTCTGCCACTAGGTGTTGTCTCGTCCGGTCAGGATACGGGCAACCCAGCATCGTGATTGGAACCTCAATTCTAGATAGTGCATCAGACACAGCGAGCAGCCTACCTGGTTTATGGCATAAAACAAAATCAGATTTCGTTAGATTTAATAAATTTCTTTCTAATTTAGAGGGTAATGTAGAAGCACAGTATAAATGACAGATCGCCAAATGATCTCTAGTCAGGAAAAAGGTTTTACCAAGAAAGTACACGCAGAATGTGTCGATAGTGTGGATAATCGCTAGAATTTCCCTTGTTGTTTCCTTACGTTCAGCTGGAGTGAGCTTTCGGGAAGTGTAGGCTAATGGATATTCGAAACCTCCATGCATCTGGGATAAATAGCCACCCAGCGAAATCACACTAGCATCTGTCTCGAGAAAAATGGCTGTGTAAAGTCTGGGTGTTTAAGTGTTGCTGCATCTGCCATAGCATGTTTTAAGTCTCTAAAAGCTTGGTCCTCCTCCTCGCCCCATACGAACTTACAGTTTTTCCTAGTTAACTTTGATAAAACTGCTGACCACTTTGTGAATCCAGAAACGTGGCGTCTGTAAAAATTTACACAGCCTAAAAATTGGCATACTTGTGTAGGTGATTTTTCTTTGTCAGGTTTTATTCCTTCTGAATCTGTAATAAACCTAAAGATTTGACCAATTTTTGACCAAATTCACATTTTTCCGGACTGAGTTTCGTTTTCCGGACTAGACCTTGCACTCGATCTACATGACTGATATGCATTCTAAACTCTGGACTACTTAACAAACAGTCATCCAAATAAACGGCACAGTAAGCCCCTAGGATCTCTGTAAAGATCTGTTGCGCGCAAAATTGGAAATGAGCAGGATCTGTCTTGAGACCTATTGGAAGACGCCGGAAGAAATAACTGGATCGGTGCAAGGCGAACCTTACCTTCTGCATCTACGATTCTGCTTGCTTCAACTGATAAAAACCAAATTTAAAATCTAATCGACTGAAAAATTTTGCGCCACTGAGATGTGCTATACTTTCAGTGACAGTAGATATTTGATGTATAAATGCTTCCCACACCGAGTTTAAGCCTCTAAGGTCAACTACAATACGATAACCAGTTGGCCTTCTTTTTACCAGTAGACATGGTGACATCCACGCATCTTAGATTATTTCAGTTTTTACCATCTCATTTAAATATTCATCGAATAATTCAAACTGTATTTAAAACACTTTGAAATCCATCAGATAGATAATAACTGCTATCCACAGACAAAGCTAGCCTTAGATCCCCAGAGGAACCAGTCAGAAACTACATCAGACAAATAGCACCCCCGAAGAAGAAGACAAACAAAGGCACCCAGCCTTATATACCTACCCAAAGCAAGGATGAAATCTGGCCACGTCCTGCCCTTGAGCAGACTTGTAACTTGCCCTTATTTCCTCAAATTTTCGTCCAATTTCCTCAAATCTCGAATTTACGTATTTCTTTTTAACTTTTTTGGTAGGAGGGAATCCATTGTTACATAGTAAAAATTATTTGATAACTTCAGTCAATTTATTTGAAGGAAATTTTCGGCTTTTCAGAACACAAACGATCTACAACCTTAGAAACTTTATAAAATTTTAGTAGTTCTTGGCGATCTTTTTTATATTCTTTTTGTTTTGTTCTATGATCTGTCTTTAGGGCTTCTTAACTTTCTCGCCACCACGATTTCCTCAATAACCAGGCTACAAGGTTACGTAATATTCTTGAACACCGCCCTCGAGTGTGCAGCCCCAGAAATAAATTGAAGGGTTGACATCAAAGCTAGCTGCTGCTAGCCTCTGGTAATCAGTCAGAGAACCCCAGCACCAAACCACCTGAATAGCAACCCCTAGCCCAGGCTGTAAGAGCCCTATCCGTTTTAACGCTTATATAATACCAACAGAGCTCAATGATAATTAACTAAATGGTGCTGTATATATCCCTTAATTACAGAATACTAATTAAGATTAATTAACATATTTAATTACTGTTAATAACTCAATTAACTCAGTTGCATACTTCAGACTAGCCAATATCTATCCCTGTTCTGTTAAGAATCATTGAAAATCTATTTTAGCCCGATAGCAGTTGGTTGCGCTGCCAGTCTCCTACCCGTTTCTGGTGGATGTGGTTTCCATGGCAGCTGCAATAAGTAGAATGGCTTTCTCGAAGAGAGCAGTTAGTCCAAGGTCCCATGTTAGTTTCTTACTAGTTGCGTGTTAATATTTTGCTAGTTTTGTGGAGGTTTATTGCTAGTTTCATGTTAATGTTTTGCTACTTTCTTGCTAGTTTCATGTTTATATTTTGATAGTTTCATGTTAGTGTCTTGTTAGTTTTGTGTTAGTTTCTTGCTAATTTCGCGTTAATATTTTGCTAGTTTCGTGTTTGCGAATTTTATTTTACTTTCTTGATAGGTTTACGTTTATATTTTGATAGTTTCATGTTAGTTTCGTGTTAATATTTTGCTTGTATCATGTTAATATTTTGCCAGTTTCGTGTTAATATTTTGTTAGTTTCATGTTAGTTTACTGCTAGTCATGTTAAAATGGTGTAACCGGCTTACATGATCGGCAGCAGGCAACTCACGAAGCAAACACTTCGTAGTTCGACTTGCCTCAATCATGGCGGCCTGCCAGCCTTCCAATTACTGCAGACTCAGGAATTGGACAGCTGCCAGCCGCCAGGTGGAGACAGGGGTCCTCTGCAACCCAGTTGGAACCGGATCGAGCCTGTTCGCCAGTAGCCTCAGGCAAGAGCCCATTGTTCTCCAGAGTATAAAAGAATTTAAGCCTGGAGACGACGGCTCAAGCTAGTTAGTGTGTGGGATCTGACTGAAAGGTTGGATCCCTGACTACGAGGTGCAGCAGAAGGATAAATTCTGCTGATAGCCTAATATGTAAACGCTATGTGCATAGTCCCCTAGCTATGCATTAAGGAGTGAATTAAGATCGAGCATTGTGCCTTGTGAATAATCGTCCACTTCCTTAGCGACCTTACATATTTTTGGGGGCCTGTCCGGGATTACCTAAACCTTCGGGATAGGAAATTCGTGTTTTCCAAACCTTCGGGATGCAATAAAGCATGGAAAATCTCTGGCGCTCGTAATTGGCAGCCTTGCCATTGGGATTCGAGTCCGACATTTTTTTTAAATGCTTCCGACTCGGTAAGAAGTTCCAATAAGGTGAGCAGACCAAATTTTGGGAAGGTTTTGTCTCCGGGTCCAACCTGTGTCCGCGTTGTTGGCAACCTGCAGTAAAACCGCAATTTGTTGGTGACTAAAATAACGTCCCAATAATATTGACCATTTTCTTTTCCATTTTGTTAGGCATTTGGAAATTAAAGTAAAACAGTAGTAATGACGCTTGCTTAGTGCGACCGACCAAAACGCACGTAGTAAGATAAATTACGAATTTTGGAGGTGACTGAGGACTCACCCAGTTTAATTACTGTTGAGTATCCAAGGAAACCACTTTGCTTCTTGTACTAATGGGAACCGATTAGTGCGAATAGCAAAAAAATCTCGTTCTTTTCTGTGGAAAATAACGTTAAACTCGGTAGCTAGCTGTGAACTGAACACATTTCACGGCCGCGATTTTTTTTTTAGTTAGGCCTAAAAACCGCTAAAATAAAACACCGTTTTTCTTCGGAAAATAAAGTCACTACAATTATTGCAGTGGTGGAATGATTGCAAAAGCATTTCGCTACGAATTTAATTGTAAAGGTTAAAATTGTGAGGGTGCACATTTTAACAACAAGTTGAAAGTTGAGATTCCCGTAGTGAGCTAACTAAGTACTCATTATTTAAGGTTTCAAAACACTATTTAAGGTTTCAAAACACTCATTATTTAAGGTTTCAAAACACTAGTAAACTTGTAGTTTTGGCGACTGTTTAAAGAAACACAGTATCCCAGACTGAAGTTGTGTAGATTTTGGCGAAACAAGGGACCAAAATCGAAGAACGAACTTCAAAACCGAAAAAAAAAAAGAGGCAAATTTTTTTTTTCAAATGTATGCGAAATTGTGAGTCAAAGTGATGGCTGATAGTTACGCTGGTACCTCCTATTTCACGGCCGTTAGTAATGCGAAACCTGGACTTAAGTAACGCACGAAAAAGGTCGAAGACCTTGGAAAGTAGAAATACTGCCTTGGTCATGGAAAATGGGGAAGATTTTGATACATCTTTAGTGGACGATGGGTTCCAATTCGGAATGGATTTATTCAGATTCGAACTTGTCTCCACTAAGATTGCTTCATCAAAATATTGGGAATGAGCAAAAGTCAGAGCTAGACTTCGCTTAATTCCGAACTGGAGTAAATAAAGACAGACGATTTGTGAGGTTAGTCCGAAAGGAATAAACTATTTTTTTGCAAATTGGCGACTTGACTTGGATGCAAAATTTTTTTTTCTCTCGTCTCGGCGTGGAAGGAAGGGAAGCAATGTTGTGTCCAGGAAAAGTGTGTTTTTTTTATTCCGTGTGTTTCTGGAACCGGATATGGTTGCTTGGAATACGGATGGGACGTACGGTGACAAATTATGCGAAAGAAAAGCAGATTCGACATTCGTACCCCCCCCCCCCCCCATAAAGGCATGAAAAGTAAAAAGTTCAGTGTCGAATGGATGTTGGGAACGGAGGGCTGTAAAATTAGTAATTCTGGTGGCGAAGTTGGCTGCTTAAATTACGAATTGTTACAGACATAACTTTGGAAGGTTGAATGGCGATAAAGGTTTGTTCATTTGGATCCGAAAATTCAGATGCGCAGTGGGGCCTTGAACACTGATTTAACTAACCAAAGAATGGGTTTTGAAAAATGCGGAATTCTGGAGTAGACGGTGGTTACGGTTGAAACTGAATTTTTTTAAAAATTGGACCTTGTCAGGTTTATTGTCAGTTGGCTGAAATTAATTGTTAAGCAGGCAAAACGCTCACAATTGAGGACGGTAACGTGCAACCAAAAATGAGGCATCAGTCCACAACCTTGCTCAGGTAACAAAACCTGGAATAAGAGCGTGAACAGGCTGCCACATTTTGACCCGTTTATCGCATATAAAAAGAAAGCACATTTTTTTTTATTATGTCGAACAAACGAAGATCGCATCCTCATATACGCTGCATGCAGATTTCTCAAATCTTGCACGCAGGAATATGTGCGGTGGCGATCCAGTAAGAAACTTATTTTTTGGACCGGAAGAAGTCTAAAATAGGGTGATTGCTGAGGGCTTTCATGCAGAGCAAATCAAGTGAAAACCACGGATTAGCTACGCAGGGAAGCACCTGTGCGGCTCATGACGAAGTTTTAACGAACAACCATGGGGCACACAGATGGAGACTAATTTAAGAGGCAGTTCAGAAATGCAATTTTCGAGAGACTGATGTGAATTATTTTAGTTTCACGTAGTGATTCAGTTTGGTGGCGGACACATTGTCATGTTGTTTGGTATTTTCGAAGCCAGTAAAACAACTACAGTGTGAGGTAGGGCAAAAGGCGTGTAGCACGATCCCAGACGGAATGGTTTATTCCGTAGGCGCGGGATGGGAGTGCTATACTCTCGGCGTCTGGTCGCTGTGCGTAGTGACATGTGGACTACTGGCCGTAGTTCTTTTAAATGTGGGAGAACCTCAGTGTGAGGACCTCTACCCGCATGTGGGATGTCAGTGCGAGGCCAGCTCTACGTAGCGTGTTTGGTTAAAGCTGTAGGCTCGCTCAGGTGGCGTTTGGCCGATTGCACTTTTCCAACACGTGAGTGCTGCGATCTAAAGGCACAATCTATGAAAATGGATTGGAGAATTAGGTTGAAGGAACGAATTGAGGTAGAGTGTTCGATGCGTGATAGGGTAGGAGGTCTTGGCAGCCAAACCCCCCTTGAAACCAGAGGCACTCCTGATCACCTCAATTCCGGAATTCTGCTGAATGTTTCATCATTACTAGCCCAGCAGGTGAACAGTTAAAGAGTGAAAACGACTCAATTCTGTAACTACAGAATGTAGTGGAGGGAGCGCCAATTTTTTCTCTCCTTCACTAACCGTCTGGTTGCTGGACGTGCTTTGCACAACTTTGACGGTGGCTACCATTTGCTCGTCTGCTCGAGAGGGCATAACCGATAGATGGGACCACCAGGAAGTCATCGGAGGGACGTGCGGGGCACGTGTGTGGCTGTGTGGAAGAAAGAAGAAGATGGAGAACCAAGGGGGTTAGGCACCCTATAGGGATGTCCTCAACAGGCGGCGGTGGGCTCGCAAGGGTCCGGGGGCACGTAAAACTTCTTCTATAGTGCTGAGGAGATACTGAAGGCCTCCGTGTCTGACGATGGGTGAATGAACGCCCTACCATGGTACCGTCTAGTCAACGTTGTGTCGGGCTGCTGGATTATAGACTTGTTCTGGTAAGTGGCACAACGTGGTACGTGGATGACAGTCCACACTTAAGGGGAATCTTGAGGAACCAAGGGTTTACGGGTTCCTGGTACGAGATAAACCCCGAACAGGCAAGGCTGGTGAAAACGGTCAAAGTTTGCATGAGGTCAGCAACAGGCGTATGCGGATCAGACCGTCGGTTGCCCCTAACCGCGAGGTTAGATGAAGATCGCTATCGACTGGGTCACCAGCCGGTTGGCTCTCGTAGTCGGCTCAATGTACAGTCAGGCCTATGTAAACACGAATGCAGTGTGCATGTTTGAGCATAGCTTTCCGTGATCGTAGTACCTTGAAAAGAGGAATGCGGGAAGCGGAGAGGTGTAGGATAAGGGAGGCACACTGGAGCTCGCAGTGCGTTGTGGGTTGGGTGGACGTCCTGGACTTACACGGAACGGTAACCAGCCTAGGTTGCGCCCTCTCGTGGGGAGGCCGAAGGTTACAAGTGGCTCAATTTGGAGTGATGTGCGAGATTCTTTGGTGAAGTTTGCTGCGAAAGGGCGTGCGTTGGAAATGCTAGTCCGACGATGGAAGTTCGATGAAACTGTCCTAAGAGGCATGGGCATGGTGGGCCTGCACATTCTCCGGTGGGACCCTAGAGTGGACAACTTGGACAAATCCGTTGTGTGCACAGTGTTGAAGATGAGTGTGTGTGCAAAATTGTCTCTTGTACCGGTGCTTAGCAACAGTTGTTCTGCGTGGTGGTACACGATGTGTTGGGATGGTGGAAGAAGCTCTTCAGGGGAGGACTTTATCGGAAAGCTACAGGTGGAGGGAGTAGTTGGTCGTAGGTCCACTATTGGCAGCCCACTGGGAAGCGCCGTGGCAGGCAGTTGCTTCGTCTGCAGGTGGCAGAAGATGAGGGATTCTTCTGAGGACATTGGAAACCGGAGCGACAGAGAAGTGCATTATTCATGACTGTTATGTCGTGGGGTTGTGCAACCCCGCTATGCCCGGTACAAGGAAGAACGCCAGAAGGATGGTAAATTCAGGGTTTATTCCAGGGCCATGCGGTCTGTCCTCAGGAGATGTTGTCCAATGGTTCAAGGATACTCTGATCAGGGCTACTAGCAGAGTGGCACACTTCAGGAAGAGTTCTTAGCTGGTTAGGGACTAGCTCCCAGAGTGAGTCTGCAATTGGCTGCAAGGCCTTAAGTACCTAGAGCTGCCGCCAGTACCTGCCACTGGTGGTGCCAGGTACTTCCTGTACTATATCCTGGTATCCCATGATCCATCTCTGCTAGCAGCTACCCCTAGGGGCAGGCAAGGCCAGAGCCATCCAGACCACTGATCTCCAGGGACTGGACCATACATCAAAGTACATAGCATTACTGGAATACATCAATAAAGATACATAGCATCAAGGTAAAGAGGCCCACTAAGGCCCTAGCTTAAGGAGTACGAGGAAGCTGTGGAAACCGTCGTTGCAGAGGTCCCGCCCTCGAAAAGAAGCGCCCTCGCTTCGTTAAGATAAGTGAAAATTATTCATTAAGCTAAGTCATTATTTCATACAATAATCAAAGTTCTCAGAAATTATTCAAAAATAATACCAAGAAGGCGCGCATTAACAACAAATTAACATTAAGGATGCTATGGGGACGTTTAAGCTTTTTATCTGCCAATAATTTAATCGTTTGACTGTTCCAGCAGGGTGACATTACTTACTGGTTATAGTAACGTTTTTGTAAGGTCTGGGAAATATTTGAGCGTCAAAATTCAGACATTATTCCCGTAAAAACCCGCTACGCAAACTTAATTACTTGAACATTTTCACGAAAGTTATGCAGAAGCAAAAACGATTTTTCAACATTTAAAATGCAATCACAATCAATCAGTGCAAAAACAGTCAAGGAAAAAAACTAAATGCATGATGCACGAAAATTCACTTGAAAAATTGTAACCATTAACCAGCGGTTACTATTATCATTAGCTAAGAAAGATTTTTACTTCAAAATCTTAATCGTCAAAATCGGTTGTCAAATATCGGTAACAACGCGTGTCAAATGTGACTATCGCGGTAACAATCAGTTAAGTTCACCCCGAAATTAGCTTTTAATCTTTTAATTATTTGATTCAAGTATTGTTATCTTAAACAATTAAAATCATCAGTTTATTGATTCATCAATTAAAATAACAGACGAAGACGTTGGTGGTGTGCAGAACGTTGGAGAAGACGTTGGTGGTGTTTTTTGTTACGTTTTTGGTTTGAATTTCATTGTTATTGTTAAGTTTTTGCAACTTTGTTAGAAAAGGAAGTTGCAAAAGATTGTTGTTAGGGAAAGTCGTGAAACTATGTAATTAGGGCTTTTTCTTGAATAAATTGTTTTTCAATCCTGGTGTTTAAACAACTTACAGGATAGTTAGGCAATGCATTGCGTATACTTGAGGAAGATCTCTCCTTTGCCTAGGCAAACACTTAGGGGAGGGGAGATGTAACCGGATTACATCTAGTTCGAAACTTGTATTTTTTATGATGGTTTTATTGAGAAGGAGCGTATAAGCAGAATGCTTCCTGCTCTCGATTTACATATTACCATGGGTAGATAGGTTTGTGTGAGTTACTGACTGCTGAAAAGCCTGTATTAACGGGCTAGATTGTTTCTAAATGGTTTCCGCCATTGCGTGTAGAGGGCGCCACCATGTCTACTTCCCGATTTGGATCTTTTTCGTAACCTGAGGCTAAATTACGCGCGCGATTGTCACGCGAGGGCGCTCCAGTCGTACAAAATATTTCTGGTTTTGATCACCAGAGAACGTGGCCGTCGCACTACAATTCAAGATGGCGGCGAAACGTGTGTGGTTGAGGCATCAGCAACTAGATGAGATTTGTAAAGACGTAAGAGCGATTTTGCCATCGCGACTGATGAACAGTTTTCTCAACGAAATCAAAAAAGAAGACCAATTTATAAATTGCTCACCAAATAGATTGGCATCATGGGCTGCGTTCATCAATAACGAAGACATGTGTTTTCACGACGTGCGTGGTGTGTTTGGCGACATCGTCGATTTGGCTGCACGTGTGGGACGAACGGGCAATATAAATTCGGAAACGCAATCTTCGTTCACGTGGGAATGGCAGTGCTATTTAGCACGTGCAACAAGAAATAGGTAAGCTATTTGCCATATTTGCCAATAATGTTCGTAGCGATTGTTATAGCGTAGTCTAATTTTCGTGTGGTCTTTGTTCTAGTTTGGATATTTTCCCTGACGTTACCTTGGACGATGCACAAGTTTTGCATACAACGATGTGTAGTGCAGTTCTTCGTATATTCGAGGTTCAGCATTTTAAGATGGATATCAGCCTGAAGCCTCCATTCTGCTGCAGAATCCCCAGGCTGGGCAGTAAAAGCCGGGAGCGTTGGAGGGAGATAGCTGGATTGCTCCTTTTCTCAGCAGGATCTGAATTTCCTGGATGAAAAGCGGATCTGCCCATTTGTTTAACACCTATAGCAGAAGGGACGGAGCTAAACCTGGGTAGGGGGGCACACAAATGGTGGGTTTTTCCGTGACGGTTTGTACGGTGAAGGGATCCATTGTAAGCAATTGCCATGCATTGATGTGGCATCTTAACTTGTCCCCCACCTGTCGATGAAGGTGTGCAGGTTGTGCCAATAGAGAACATTTGAAGGTTCTCCATCCACGACACCCTGCATTAGTAAAAGGGGTTGCCTCTGCCTGGTAATTGTGGCTGCCAAACGTCTTGGTTGCTGCGGTTTCTGCCCCTGCTGACTTCCTCCCCTAGGTAAAATGATTGTCAATCTTTGGGTCCTTGGAAAGCTGTTGCCCGAGTCCAGATGTACGAAAAGGGACTTGAAAGAAGGCATTCCCATGAGGGGGCATCTGCGGCTGAACAGGTTTTCCTGGTTGGGTATCAGTTGTTGCCTTTACATTTTCTTTAAGTTCTGGGGCAATTGTAAATAATTGTCTATTAAAAAGCTGCTTGAACCATGGATAAGAAGTAAGTGAAGCAATTGTCCCTATGATGAAGTACTGTATTGTACAAGGAACAGGCACTCCAATGGAAAGTGTCAGCGTGGCCTTCAGGTGCTTTTCTCATTAACTTCAACGCCCCTTCCAGTAAGTGAATATCAATTGATTCTTCGGGGCTGGCAAGAAAAGTCTTTAAGTGAAGACGTTGAGGCCGAGTAGAGCTGGTCCATGAGCGAATTCACCTGGAGGGAAGCTTCTCATAGTCTTCAAATTGGTTGGAATAAATACACATAAGCTAAGGGCGCACAAGAGTAAAATCGAATTCCATGTGCATTTCAACTGACACATACTCTGTCTCTTCAAACGTTCTATAACGCTACACTCTTTGGTGAGGGGTGGAGACAGGTTATTAAATTTAAAGAAAAACCAGCTCTTATTATTATCATGAGGAGGCAATGGAGTACCCATGGAAAGAGGCTTACCCTTATAATTAAGTACACCACCTACATCCAGCAACTTCTGAAACAATACTTCAGATTGAGAAAGTTCTGAGGGAGTTTGTGTCATATAGTCTACTTTAGAAAGAGTTGTGAGGGAGGATCGTTTGCATTTGGTACGGGGTCAGTCACTTTCCTGCAAAATATTTCCGGGAGAAAATGAGTCACTTCCTCAATGTTTTGTTACTCAATTCTCTCCGCAGGCGATTCAAAGGTCACCAATTCATTGTCCTCTTCTTTTTTTGCCACACTGGACACATACGAATTCCTATAATGGTTCAGCACCCCACGAGGGATGGGAAGTATAACAAAGCTTGAACAGTTTTCTCCAACTTGAACAGAAGAACCCGAGCACCCTTGAACAACCGATCTGGGTTTTTCATGTAGCTGTCCTGCCTAGCAGCACCTTTCGACGCTGACTGCAACACCAACTGCGGAAGAGGCAAAAATGGGAACTGCGACAATAGATCAAGTGAGCCCTACACTAACGAGACGGAAGACTGCGACAGTGAAAAATTGGCCGGCAGACCAGTATGTACAGATTCAGGATTGGGGAGCGTTGCAACAGCGACCACTTGCTACTAGAATATTACGCTGACCGGGGACAGATTGTGGTTGCCTAACGGTGCCACCATAGTAAGTCATAGCTACGATGCCTTCCGGACACCTTCTGGGCATGACGGGATTACCCAATTCGGGAAGGGCCACTGCAGCATTCATTAGATCATCAGTTTCCAACACAACTTTCTCTGCACACACATTACACCTGAATTATCAAAAGCACACGTACGTGACACAAGAGTACAGGAAATATCAGGGGAGGAAGGAGGGAAAATTGACGGGGACTTTGGTGACACCTCTTCCTCGAAAATTATGTTAGGCAACTGTTCCGACACCAGCACCATCGATCGTTCATCAAGTGGGACGTCAGCACGGTACGACTCGCTGCCCTTGTTGGCCCTTTGTTCCAGAGTAACATTCTTTAAAAAAATCTTTGAAAAGCCCCTGGTGGGCCAAAGTACTGTTTGAAGGTACGCTGAACATGCCGAAATTCAGTATGAATTTCCAAGGAAGGCTACCGATTCCTTCCAAAACATTGAGGGGGGGGGGGGGGGGGCCCCAACAGCTGAATCACAGGGGGTTGGGTATATGACGGGGTCGTCCCCACTGAATCCTCAACATCACTAATCACATTAACTGTAGGTGGAGTAGTACCAACTGCACCTTTCCTAGACAAATGCGAATCGACGGTGGATACACGCTTTGTTCACTACGGTGTTCAGATCGCGCCCACGTTGCCTGGAAGCTATCTTCCAACTGAAGAGAAATACCCACACAAAATGCCTGGCACGGAAAACAGCACCTTCTACAGTTATGGCACTGTGGATAAGGGTTTCCAGGAGTTGGGCTTTTGCCACACTTCATGCATGACACCTTAGATATAATGAATTGAAGGTCTTCCGAGAAAAAACCGAGCGATGCTCAAATGCAGGAGCATCGTTATTTATGTAATTTAAAATTTGTGGAGTTTCGGACATAGGGTCTTTTCTAAGACGAAAAGCTTTTAAAATTACAGATAAGTATTTTTTAGGATGGAAGTAAGAACAAATGAAACTGAAAGTTTTAAATTACGAGGTGAACCATTGCATATCCGTAAAGTGACCTGTACTCGATCTTCGTTCAGTTTTTGCCGCTAGGTTGCAGCAGCTGCAAAACAGAATTTTGTATGAACTTTGAATTGGAAGAAGCTCCATTGCATATCCCGCTCTCTGACGGAGAAAGGTGAACTTAAAGAAACTCTTAGTTAAATTTTTGCCGATAGTTTACAGCAGCCACAAAACATCCAAATGAAAACAAATGAAACCAAAATTTAAGGAACGAGGAACACCATTGCAAATCTTGCCCTCTGATGAGTCGAACAAATGATGAACTTGAACGCGCTCCTAGTTATGCACTTTTTTTTTAATAGCTGCTACAACCTAGCGGTAAAAAACTTGAACTAAGAGGAAGGTAAGGTTTTGTGGTAGCTGGCCGCGCCGTTTCAAAAGGGCTTCCACCTCCTCACCATCATCTAAGGATAGCATCAAATAAAGGTCTTATCATTTGTCCCTCAGAGAGCGGGATAAGCAATGGCACTCCCTACAATAAAATCTTTCGGGTTCATGTAATTTAAACCATCTGAAATCAAATCGTACTGGCCCTCCAGAACCTGCTAAATTGGGCTGGCTGCATCCAGCCACCATGGGCGTCGATCCGGGGGGGGGGGGGGGGGGGGGACGGGGGGGACATGCCCCCCCCTGATTTCCTAGGAAAGGGGACGGTCCCCCCCTCCTCTGGGAGGCTGTGCATTGGTTATTCCTAAAGGAGTTTTTTTTTCACTGCCCTCCGGAGGTCCCTCGCCTGTCGCCTCGCCAGCGCACGCAGCTACCAAGAAAAACCAAACGCCCCCTCCCCTTTTTTTTTTAGTTCTTTCAGTGCCATGAGGCGACTACAGACGTGGCTTCACAACATGACTGACAGAAGGCTTAACGGCATTGCAATATGTCACGTAAATAAGTCCTTGCTTGATTCCATTCAGCCATTTTAGGCCGTAGGACGTACAGGCAGGAGGCACTACTACATGGTGCAGCGGATTCAATTGAAATCGACCAACTTTAGCCCCCCCTTGCTGTTTTAAAGTGTGTTCTCGTTTGATATGACTGTGTTTTTCGGCAACGTACTTGTAATCTTTTATCGTAAATTGTTACATTATATTTGTTGTCACAATTGAATTTTTATATTTTGTACTTTATTAAATAATAAAAAATAAATTTGTCGTTGATCTTCCTGGAAAAATTACGTTATATTTCACGCAGCCTGTGCGTCCCCGGCGGCCCCCAGATATTTTCATGGATCGACGCCCATGCCAGCCACCCCCAGCCCGAAACAAACGACATCGTGTGAAATCACTATTAGCAAGAATTCTTGCTATTAGTCACCAAACTCTCAAAACAAAACTTGATAAGGACTCCTACCCAGCTTTTTTGCGAAGCTATGATCTCTAATGCCAAGATCTTCACCAAGTTTGAAGGTTAAATGAAAAATACGAAAATTTTTTTTCACAATTTTGAAGTATTTTATTTTAACATTTGAAGTCTTAGTCGGAGGATGTAACTTGACAGGAATCCTTAAAAAATGTTGGTACGGTATTGAGAAAATATTGCATCTTTTTTTTTGCCAGTGATAAGATCCAAATTTTTTCTTTGTAGAAAATAGAAGACTATAATACAAAGCAACAGAAGTAGGTTTACAACACTAAGTTTATGTGTGCCTTATTCTTCGTAGGAATATTCACCAAACTCTTTATTATTTAGTGGTTACCTTGCTGCATAGCATAATATCTGGCTAGGATATACATTGATGTTGTCAGTGGCAGGAAAAAACAGTATTTTAATTCTCTACTGAACTTCCCCATGCCACGTAAACTAAATGCTGTCACACTTTTAGTATACTTTAAATTTACTCATCTAGCATGAGAAATGGTAATTCAGTAGTAAAACATTAAGATAAAGCAATCCCAACAACACGGTAGCAGATATTTACAAACGAGAAGAGATCACCACCACTCTTCTTGGTCAGCCGATGTAGATGCCAAAGTGAAACACAATTCAGAAAATTCAGTGACAAAACGGTGAATAATGCCTCAGTGACGTAGCATTATCTCCGATCGCCTGAAACAGGAGGAAGCCTCGACTTCGACAAACATTCAAGACTTATGAGTACTTGTCACATTATAATAGTAGAGTAGCAGCTCCAAAAAATCTCTCCCAATTAACTTTGTTCACTGGCTGTGTTTTCATTTAGATTCATGTTCATGTCCTCCACCCAGTTTGTAACATGATGAATGTTGTCTTGGAGGATAGCAGCGGTTTCAGGTGTGTTAGAAGGTGCAAAAAGTTTAGTGTCGTCCATAAAATGCCGTGGTCAACAGAAACCTTGGAGGAAAGGGATTTGAAGAACATGACAAAATTAATAACAATGGGCCCGGTAATGTATTAGATTGCGGGTTATTGACCTCCAGGGGATTCCCCTGAATTGGTTAGGGTGAAGCTTGTCGTTGTTAGTAAGGAAAATTAAAATTTGTTTGTGGATGATTTTTTCGAGAATTTTGCCTGGGATGCACGTTAGGCTAACTGGTCTATAGTTGAATGGATTAGTCTTGGATGCAACTCGAGCAGTCTTGCACTGAGTAGGTACTTTGCCCTGACAAACTGACTTCTGGAAAAGTGCCATTAACCCTTTCACTGCTACGCAAAAAAAAACCTTAAAAAACATGCTGTGCTAAGAAAACGTAGCAAAAGCCAAATAAACAGTTTATCAGTTTCTACTTCTGCATTGCACATTTAGGCTATCATTGACACCCCGTGGTGTCACCCACCAACACATGCAACTTCCGAAACTTCGTCAGATTCCTCTAAAACCAAACAAATATTGTTCTCATATTATTGTTCTTAATGTCAATATCTCTAAATTCATCATCTGATTCATTTGTTGTAAATAACTGAACAAATTCTGGTGCAGGCAACCCACTACGACGTGATGGTCTAGCCATTTTTATTTTGCAAACAGCACAGGGAAGCGCACCACAACAGCTGCCCGATACACCACCTTCTAGTTTACTGGTGAGCCCTGCCATCTGGGGCTAGCAAGTAAATTAATGTTTCAATTGGCTGCCAACCGATGGCAGCACACTGCGGAGTTGTTTTTTCGTGCTCGAGTTAACTCGAGTACAGCACAAGCAGTAAGAAAAATAAAAATGAGTATAGAGCAAACAAATGACGCTCAAACTCAAAAAATGTCAATACTCATCACATCAGTATTGCGAATTTTCGATAGGCATTATCCGAAAATTAAATATTTTCAGTCCGCTTATCTTCGTCAGGCAGCAAGAAACGTGTGACCCAGCAGAGTGGTTACCAGGCAGCATCGCGACTCACAACATGGGCACTGCTCACAAGATAGCATGGGGCAAAACATCAACCCTCCTAGTGTCCAATTCCAAAAATGACAGACACTTGAGTGGGTTAGAGTCAATTGCAATCGAACATGAGTTATTGGCAGGGCAACTCCTCCTGAATCTCCATGGGCCATCCTTTCCTGCAATTAAATACCTCGTCAGCAGAAGATTTGGAAAACAACTCACCTCACCGCAGCTTAGAGCTGATCGTGGGCCTCTTAAATACAGAGGGCTACAGACGTGTCAAGTTTGAATCGTTCTCGATTGAATTCTAGAAGAGTGCATACAATTAAGTAGACTGTAATTCACACGTTTCTTGCTGCCTGACGAAGATAAGACGGAAAATATTAAATTTTCGGATAATGTCTATCGAAAATTCGCAATACTGATGGGTGAGTATTGAAATTTTTTTTAGTTTGAGCGTCATTTGTTTACTCTATATTTTTATCACTCGAAAGTAGAATGGTCAAATTCTTTGCCAAAAATGAGTATATTCGATTGTATCACAGCAGGCAAGAAACTACTGCATGTGATTGTAACAGTTAAAAGGTTAATGGCGAACAGAGTGCAGAGGTTGCCTCTTTCAGAATAACTGGGTGGATACAGTCTAGACCTGAGAAAATCTGCTGTTGGCATTGAGCAAGATAACTTCAATGACCTCGATTACTAAGGCTGTACCGATCAGCATTTTTTCTGCCGAACAGATTCCGATCCGATCAGCCACAGATCGATTGGTGTATCGATCACTACCGATCTTTAATTTTTTTTCTGGCTTACACAAACATGTAGGCCATCAAATTTGTAGGCTAATGCAAACAATGGAATAAATTTTTTTTGCCCAAATAAAAGTAAATATCTGTCGTTATAACCTTAGCCTACACAATGTAAAACATGTAGGCCTAGCCTAAATTAAAACAAAAGGTAACAAAACATGCGGTGAAATAGAATTTATTTATTGTCAAGGGCCTGGCAAAAATCGAAAATCTGTAGGTTTTTGTTCGCCGAACCGATTTTTACCGATCGGCTCAAAATCTGCAAAAATCTGTTCGGTACAGCCTTATCGATTACTGAGGTGTGGATTATCGATCCAATCTCCGGTAATTCAATTGGTGGATTTGTCTTGAAAACCGATCCAAAGTAAGTGTTAAGGACAGATGCTTTGGCGTTTGGTTGCACCCATCCAAACTAATGCCGCACCCATCTTCAAGACTAACAATCGGGGAATATATTTTTTGTTGCGCTCGACATATCCCCAAAATCGTTTTGGGATGGAAGATGCGCAGTTTGCGATCTCTTCGTCATACTTGTCTTGCATGACGCAGGTTGGAGATGCACGTGTTGCGGGTGGCTTTAAAGATCTCATAGTTGTGGAGGCTTTTTGACTGGGTGTAGACGTCCCAATTCCTTTGTTTTGTCCTAATTGTTGTGCAACAATCATGGTCAAGCCAGACCTATTAAGGTTTTGATTTGTGAAGTGTCGAGTGTGATTTTCAATGGCTTGGCTGATAGTGTGAAGCCAAAAATCCCACGCTTGGGCCACATCAAGAGAAGCCAATGAGCTGCTAAGTCGGCATTGGTGATATCATCCCTGATACCCTCGTGAAAATTCAGTACAGGTTTGTGCTTTGTAATTGGGAGAGCAATTGATGGAGACATGCAGGCACAGTGGTCGCCGTTTCCTAGTGGATGAGGTGCTTTCAACTGCAGAACTAGAGTGGGAGGTAAGGACAACATCAAGGATGGGGGGGGGGGGGGGTTTGATTGCCATGAAAGCGAGTGGGGAAATTGACGAGATGGGTGAAATTACGACTGGTGATAGTATCAATGAACTGCCTTTGTTACTCCTCCCATTATGAGCTATTTGGCGCGTTGGCCAATCTTGCATCAGCCGGAACTTGCCCAACCCTCAAGGGCAACCAGACATTGCGAACAGATCGGAGACGTTTGTTCTATCCAGGATTTGTACACGAAAAACTCGCCAGGAGCCCCATGGCAGAATCAACGCGACGCGCGACGTACGTTGCAAACAGTTGAAGGCCGCCGCAGACAAATTTTGGCCAAATTTCTGCCGTTTTGACAATTTTTGACCGATTTTGACATTCCAATACACCATTTTAATCGTCTCGACGAGACCTTTCCATTGGTGGAGTAGCCAGATCAATAGGACAAAGCACTGAAAAGTTATTCCATAAAAACCAATAAACATGTTGGTAACCATATGATAAAAACAGATTAGCTTCACACACATTTTTTTCCGACAATTGGTGTCGCAGACAGTTGCAGAAAGTTCTGCCTCTGGGGGCCAAGATTTTTCAGTGTCTTTTGATCAAAATACCCTTGAAATTTATTCCAACTTATTTACAAAGCAAAATTATGTGATCTGGGAGGTAGGTATGTTCATAAGCTACACCATCTGTATAGTTTTACGCTTTTACACTGCGTGACGTATCTTAAAAGATATTAGAGTTACGACAATATTACAAAACTGTGAAGTGCCTCGACGTTCCTATTATTCAGCTAATCACAAGAAGACTAGTCTCTGATTTCATCCTTGATCATTTGAAACTGAGCTTTCAGTTCTTCCATCTTCAAGCCAATGCTTCTTTGCACGTCTAATCGAGCCTCCGCTTCCAGTTTGGCCAATAAGGTCTTATAATGGTTCAATGTGTCTTCCACCATCACCTCAGCGTCTTTCATGTCTTCACTGAAGTAAACAGTTCCAGCAGAAGATCTCTAAAAAGATATGAGACCAACGTCCAAAATTAATGTTAAGGTATGCATCCCACATACAACTAAGGAGCGATATTTGCAATCTAAGCTCATCAACATTTAGGCTATTTTGACGTACAGAACCGGTACGAATGCTGTGGGAGTAATTGTTTTACAGTTCCATATGTAGCAATCAAGAACCCTTCAGCTTAGCCTGTCTACTCAGGGCAATAATTTCATGTTATGTAGGCTACGTTGCCTGGAGTTTGATACCGTACGACAAGTGCGACAATTTTTCTACTGCTTAAAATACACCTACGTAGTTTAAAGTGAATTTAAATTTACAACTTACAATCAGTAGCCTGCTCATCCTCTTTTTTTTTTTGCTTTCGTCCACTTTGGTATTGCACAAGTAGGCTATAACAAAGAAAGTAAAAAAAAAAAAAAACAGTAAAATCTAAGGATGGGTCAGTTTCATTTTTTTAAATTTCGTTTACGGTTTCGGGTTTCACGCCCAAAAAACCCCGTTTCGGTTTGGTATCGGTTTTTGCCACCATCCACCCCAACCAGATTTTCCTAATTTTTTTTCTTGCAACAGTTGTATTTAGACCCCTCAGCCGCAGCCGATAGCCGAAGCAGCCGCGGGAAATACATCAGCCGCATATTCGCCGCAATTTTGTTTGGCTAGCCATGTTGTCGTAGGAATGTTTTAGTGTAATAGTGGTGTAGGAATGTTTTAGCAGAGTCATCTGTATGAAATGAGATAATTCTTAGTTCATAAAAAAAATCGGACGAGGGCGTATTTTCTACTCCCGTTTCCTTTAAATGCAAATACTACAGTAATATGGACTGTCTACACGTGCTTCTGATGTTGTCGGTTATGTAAAGGTCAGGTGCTTTGACTCGAAGTTCACAGGGCAGGGTGTGAGTTTCCTGAAGGGAAATGAATTTATGCTAGGATTGTTTGGACTTTTCCGTGTTTTTTGCAACCAAGTTTACTTGAACAGTAATTTTGTCTGATCGAATTTTGACACCATGAGCAGTTTTTAAGAGGCATTTCCGCATATTTGAGGGTAAAAAAATCAAATTGTTGCAATGAAAATAGGTATATCCGAAGTGTACTTTAGTTATCTTTCATATAGGCACTGGTCTCATCTTTGTATGTGCTTTAGTTCAAGAGGAATAGCCATGCACGCACGAACATGGTAAAAACAGATTACGCATTTTTGAGTTAATTCAAGTTTGCAGAAAAAAAATGTGTTTGATATTAACGTTACATGTGATTGCGTCATTTGAATTTATTTACTTTGCCAATATAACCTATAATTCACAGCGTATTTTATTTGCTGCGTTAAAAATGAGTTTAGATACTTAACACTTATGTAGCATAAAACTAAAATGCATAATACACGCTTTAGTTTTAAAAAATGTTATATTGCTCTCATTTTAATGTAGTAAATGCCAAAATTTGTGTAGGCCGAGCCCATAGCCGCCGAAATTGTCTCAAGCTGATAGCGGCCGGAAAAAATGGTCGGCTAAGATCAGCTAGCTGAAAATTGGCCGAATATTTTCATTAGCCAGTCGAATAACTTAAAATGAAACGGCTGAGGGGTCTAGTTGTACTAATAGCTTCAACATACTCCTGCTTTCACTTTCAGCAGCGTCATAGACCGTGGATATAGCTGTGGCACCATTTTCCTCTATTATTTTCATTTTAATAGCTAGGAGCTTTGCTGTCATTTATACGTAGAAAATGATAATTATTAAAAAAATGTAAAACAACAAATCATTTTTTTGATTTTCGAACACCGTACGAAAAACCAACACAAAATCCGAATCGGTTTTCAGTAAAAACCGAAAATTCGGTTTCGGTTACAGACCCATCCCTAGTAAAATCTAATTCCTCGGTGAGTGTATCAAGGCCATAAGTAGGAATAAGAGTAAAAATGCTCTTATTGCTGCATGGAACATGCAAGTTCTGAACTTTTTTTATACTGTAATCAGGAGAGTATAGAAAACAACAGGAGCATGTCTCCGTGACTTCCACTACATTACTAATAGTGCCTAATAGTGGTGTAGGAATGTTTTAGCAGAGGTATGAAATGAGATAATTCTTAGTTCATAAAAAAAATCGGACGAGGGCGTATTTTCTACTCCTATTCCATTTAAATGCAGATAATACAGTAATATGGACTGTCTACACGTGCTTCTGATGTCGTCGGTTATGTAAAGGTCAGGTGCTTTGACTCGAAGTTCACAGGGCAGGGTGTGAGTTTCCTGAAGGGAAATGAATTTATGCTAGGGTTGTTTGGACTTTTCCGTGTTTTAAAAAACCATTCCAGAGCCTTAGTATGGCAGGCAGCGGGAAGTGTTTTACGTTTTCCCCCGAAATTAGGAATGTTCCGATTAAATAAACCAGTGCCAGGAATTATACCGAGATCCAAAACTGGCAGGTAAGCCAAATACTGTTACTACGCCAAAGTAGCCGCCAATACAGTGATTAACATTAGTTGTTAGCCTAGAAATTATGCATGTAACGCAGCCAATCACAAAAACAACAAAGCCAGTGGCTCCCTCTACCAAAGAAAGGAAGAAGCTCAGCTTAAAATTTTGCATGAACTGAAAATGCACTAACAGCATCATTTAGTAACTCCAAGGCTTCACCAAACTTGTCGGAGATCAGTCCCATTTCTTTTTTTACGTCTTCGGGTGTCATATTCGTTGAAGCAACGCAGTAAGAGCATTTCTGGAGATAAACTGGATTCCTGACAACGATCAAGGGGCACGGTTTTGAAGTCGACGAAAACAATATATGCGGCCTCTGGAACTTCACATGCTTAACATTGCGTTGCGTGCTGCTCGAAACACAGATGGTACGTTCCAAGACGATCGAAGGGAATGATTTTTGGCAAGAATTTGTGGCAAAACACAAAAATTTACGAGGAAAAGAGGCCAGCGTGTGGGGCCAGGGCGGCGCCATTTTGAACCGGAAGATTTGGCGCGCCGGAGATGATCACCGCTACCGAAATACCCTTGGTTAACAAGAAATATCTTATTTTCCGCTTCGGTGTAGTGTGCTTTTATCGTTATTTATTGTCAGGATAGACGAGTTAGATTAAGTTTAAATTGATTTTTGGTATTGTAATTAACTAAGGCGCTGTTATTTTGAAGTTTGACTTGTTCCTTAAGCTAGGGTATTTGGGTGGTATCGAAATATTTTCAGCGCATGCGTGGACACCAATGGAGTTCGAAGTTCCCGGATGACGGTGTTGAAGGTGATCTACCTTAAGCCAATTATGTATGTATGTGTATTGGTAAGTACGTTTTGGACTTGTTTTTCGAGTCGGGT
Source organism: Lithobius niger (assembly GCA_023313725.1). Lineage (NCBI taxonomy): Eukaryota > Metazoa > Arthropoda > Chilopoda > Lithobiomorpha > Lithobiidae > Lithobius > Lithobius niger. Next base: position 25,109 of record JAHWFP010082804.1, read on the forward strand.
GTCATGTTAGATGATTGGAAATGGTCCTCGGAACCCCGATTAAGGCCCCAATAGGCGCAAACGGGTTTAAAATAATGTTTAGCGCACGTTGGGAGAACAGCCATAACAAAGCATGCCACATTGAGATGTGGGGGGCGCTGGCGAATGGCTGCTTGTGCGCGTACGGACGGTTTCTACGTCGTTTTTCCCCAATTTCGACCGCTGTTGGGGGGATTTAATTGTTTTACATCGACTCAATACAAACGTACGCCTACGTAGAAGACCGTATTCGTGCAATCAGTGCGCAGGATCGCTGCAAGAGAGCGTATTTACAAATAGTGTAGCGTGCGTCACCCAAATCTACCCTCCGAAACCCCGCAAAAATGAAGTGAATCGTTGGCAGCAGGCGAAAATCATGGCAATCTGGTCCTGAATCGCACAATATTTTTCGCCATAATTACCCTTAAATAGTGCATAGGGTGTTTAAAAAAACAGTCGGACTTGTAGAGGGGAAACGTACGGAATTAATTCGTGAGTGATAGGTTATAGTTTTGGTTTTGGTGATAGCTAATGTTGAAATGCCGCGTGTGTGTGTACAGCTCCGCTCCACATATCGCCAAACCAAACCCTCTTCACTTCGTTGTAAGCAGGCTCTTCTCCCATCGCTTCAACGACGTTGTGTGTGTGTGTGGTTTATGTGCTGTACATAATCGGTGGCTACTAGAGAGCTGAACCCTACTTGGCGCCAAATCCGATCCGCTGGTTTTTTTTGGGTTCTGCTCCGTTTTGGGTTGTAGGAACTGGAAAAAATTGAGATTGGGAAATAGTGCGATCGTTTGTTTGTCGGTGACGTGCACTTTGATCGAAGCCCAGATCCCAAAATGACCCTGTTTTCAACCTACTACCGAGATGTGCCCGCCAAATACTAACGATCACGTGTTGCCGTGTACTAGAATGGTTAGTTATTTAATAATTAAAGGCTCATTTGTTTGCGCGTGTGATTATAGAGATATTTTTTCTTTAATCCGGGGCTGATAACGTTGTTTATTTTCGTTATGCTGTGTGATGCTGGTTGTAGGTCTCTGACGTACGGGGAAGGTTGGATGTGGTTTTGAGGTTTATTTTGTTTCGAGTCGTGTGTTTGGCGTTGTACTGTACTGTACTGTTTTTTTTTTTTATTTTCGTTTTCCATTACAGGCTATTCCGATTCGTTTTCAGTTTACGATAGGTAGCCTATTTTGATACGGTATCACCCATTTTATGATAGGCCTTATCGATTTGGGTGTTAGTAAAACTGCCTGTTTTTATATTATATAACGAAAAATCTATTTTGGGGCAGTGCCCATTGTTATTGATTATTAATATATTATGTCTTCCTTGTTAACTTTCGGCTATTTTTTCTTTTTTTTTTCTTGCTATTCCTGCAACCGCAATCATGTAATGCCAACCCTTGGCGCTTTGATTTTGTTTATTAAAGTTAAAGTTAAAGACTGAATCTGCTCGTAAACGAAATTGAGGCTAAAATACATGATTTAAAACACTAAAAATATTTGGAAAACGGTTGCGTATGGAAATAAATTCAACGTTTGTGATTTGCCCCAGAATTATATTGTGCACTTTAAGCCTAATCTGAGTTCAGGGGTAAAAAAAAAGACATAAATATCTTGTTGACAAGGTGGATGGATTAAAACGGATGCTTTTTAATATTAATCACTTCGATTTAAATCAAATGATTTTTATTAATACTAGACCTAATTCAGACTTAAATCAATAATTTTACCCTTCCTTTAATTATTTCAGTTACGTACCCCCCTTAAATTTTCCTGATTAAGTTTTAGTGCCTCGCTGCTCACGTCAACAGACGGTGTGGAGTGGTTGTTTTCGGCATTTTGATATGTTCAATGAAGAAAAAACAGTCGTGTAGCAATGATTTGATTGAAGACTGATCAATCATCAATATGAAGTTCAGCAATTCTTTTCACCGGTATCTTATTTCATGGCCTGGTATACGTATTGAAATCGTAATGTTGTTAAAACTAACCTCTAGTGTTTGAAATCAAAATTTTGCAAAAAGTGCAACTACCAACCAATCTATTGTTTGGGCATTATCTCTGTAAACCTGCGCCCAAATGATATCCATTTTTTTTTTACAGAAAAAAATGGTTAAAAAAAATAGTGATTTAAATTAAAAAGAAGTCTGATTTTTGTGAAAAAATTCATGATTTTTATCCATCCTACTTGATAGCGCCTTTTTGCCCTAAGCATGTTACGACTGGGAAATGTGACCAGATAGATTAAAAAAATTAAAGATCGGCATTTTACGTTGCGGTTTCATGTTTAGAGGTAAAAATGTCAACTCACTCAACTGTTTTTGATGCACATCGGCGAATTTTCAATCCAAATCGTGGATCTTCTTCAGGCCTAAAAAAATATCAACTGTTTACTTCAATAAAACTTCAAAAATCAAACGAACACTGCAGAGTCGAAGAAGCTTAGATGTAGAGATGTAGTCCAAGTGTGTGTTCCAGATGTCATGTAAATAGTGTAAATATTTTTGGCCTGAAGAAGATCCACGATTTGGATTGAAAATTCGCCGACGTGCATCCAAAAACAGTTGAGTGAGTTGACATTTTTACCGCTAATAATGTGAAAATTAGGATGTCAGCGCCAGCTAACTGCTCATCAGTAATTTTATTTTGTAGCCTATTCAAATATAATCTGAAAATGCAATACCAGTAATGCAACTAACTCTGGAAGTCCATTCCAGCA
>JAHWFP010082805.1:0-38582 GCA_023313725.1 Lithobius niger
GGGTCACGCCAGTCGGGAATGGAGACGCCATGTCCGGAGAATGCCATGCCGGGCACGTTGGTAGTGGTTCGTATGTTTGTTGTTAGCTTTTGAAAATTTAATTTAGGACCCCCAAGTCTAAATTTTAGTTTAATTGTAACTCAAACTCTCTCTAGCTAGGGAATATTATGGTGGCGACGCCTGTAGCGGCATCTTAGGTTTCTCACCCCATAACGTCAGAGTGGTACTCTTACTAAAAACCAAATTTTTCTTATTTGTTTTAAACATTAATTCAAATAACTGACGGTTTGATCTTTGTGTGGAATTCATTGGTTATTCACTCCAGACGGACTTTATAAGTAGCCGAGGCTTTTATAATTTGAGGAGTTGACTTGTAAACAGCAACTCTGGGAGGTTTAAGGCTCTGTTTTATCACTTAGAAACAAAACTGAAACGGTTGATCTTTCATGCATGTTTGAAACATACTGTTTGATAGATTGTAACCAGCCTGGGCTGTTCAATCTTGCGGACGACTCTGCGGAGCGTTCAGTATTGCTTTTTCTAGTCGAAAAACTTAACTGATTGTTCATTCAAAACACAAGTGTCGTTTTGTTGTAAAATCGTGTGAATTGCTACAATGTAAATTCAAACTAGTGCTTTTTAAATAAGTTTATTTCAAAAGCTTCCGTGCAAACTTATGTAAACTGTAATTTTTATATTCTCTGATGTTATAATAAAAACCAGGAGTTTTTAACTTCAGTTCGTTTGCTAGTCGATTAACTGTTTAAGTGTAAATAAATATGTAAACCATTTTTAGTTTAGCTCTTGATAAACGGTTAAATTTCCATCGCTGGTGGCAGTGAAATACCAGCAGTTTTAAGGTTAGGCCCCTTTAATTTAGGACCCTGCGCTCCATCTACCATGCTGGGAAGGTAGCCCTTGCTGTGCTTATGCCGTAAAAGTCGCAATATTCACCGCAACACCTTAAGCTGAATCTCCGTGTCAAACCAGGAAACCGGAGGCGCTACAAGCACCTGAGCCGTCGTAGCGTCCGCCGTTACAGTATAAACAACTAAAATACCTAAAAGGCTCTTAATCATAACACTCGGCTTGGCGGCCTTTAGCATATCCTATGCACACTTACCCTGTACACAATCACTGTGCGGTCAGTCTAGTCCAAATCCAAACTTCCCACCTGACGAATGAATCGGCTAGCACACTTCTGGTTGGAGGCCTACTTCACTGTGACGATGGTTGGCGTTGTCCAAGGTCCACTGAATACGGCGACGGAGCTTTCTTCCCACGAATGGTGAAATCCTCCTCGCTGTTTACGGTCCACGGCTTGTTGCTTTCCAAGAGGGGGGGGGGGGGTGGATCGGTGATCCTTGCTTCACGGCTCCGGAACGGCTTAGTTGCGGGCGCTGATGACGGGCACTGTTTTTGTCGGCAGTGCGGACATCGGGATTTGCATTGATTTTAGCGGCAATGCTGACGTCTGCTTCGGCATTGATTTTGACTACAATGCGGGCGTCTACTTCCGTGACTATAGTGTCAGAGTCACGGACATCTTTGTTGTTGAAGAATTGTTCAACACAAATGGCATAGTAGCATGGCAGGGGGGAAGCGCTTGCAGGAACAGCACCTGTTCATCCCACCGCTGCCACCATTTGTAACGGCGGATGCTACGACGGAGTAGGTGCCTGTAACATCGCCGGTCGCCTGGTGTAACTTGATCTTCTTACTACTACTTTTGGGTACTTTTTGTTTCAAACAAGCACAACAGCCACAGTCCCGGCGTAGGGAATGGAGCTACTCATGTCCTAATATTGTAGGCTAACTGTAATAATAAGCGGTAACGCTGCCACCAAGGTGGGAAAATTAGGCTAGCTAAGCTAAGTTTAAGAGAATTGTCTTAATTTCTTACTTCTAGCGAACGACGGACGAATAAACCAACTGGGTTTTAAAAACCTGGTTTTATTTTTAAACAAACATGTCAAAAATACAAATCGCACTTTATATTTACATTTCATAAATCTTCACCTAATTTAGGTTATAAATGACACGGGGGGAATTTACACTAAATTCGGCACTAGAACTTGGATTAGTTCAAATAAAAACAATTTCAAATAGAAACAGTGATTTTCTTAGGCACAAGGGGATTTCGCTAAAGAGCCCTCTAAATTACGAACAGCCTCGGCTGTCTAGTAATAGTAGACCTGTTTTACAGTTATTTTTCTAAGTGTATACGCTAAACATTAAACCTCCTAGAGTTGCTGTTGACAAGTCAACCCCTTAAATTATAGAAGCCGCGGCTACATATAAAGTCGATCCGAGCGTTTAATTAAAGCAACCTTCCACGAAGATCAAACCGCCCTTTGTTTACAATAAACTGCGTTTAAAGAAACATGAAAAAAATAAAGCTGGTTTTTAGTAAGGGACCGTGAACCCTTAAATTACGGCCTCCAACGTCCGAAATGCCGTTTGGCTTGACGCACCATAAATTTACCTTCTAAAGCTACGAGGTTAAGTTAAGTTTAAACTATAAATTTTGAATGGAGTCCAAATTTTAAACTTTTAAAGCTAAACTAAGTACGATACGAACCACTACCTTTGCCCGGCATGGCAACAATCGGACCGCGGCATCTCCACTCCCGACCGGCGTAGTGACCTCTAGCTTTGAGAATCCTTGAGCTGTGCTAACGAGTGTCTCTGGGTTTGGGGTTATATACTCATTACCGGAAGTCGGCGCGGACGCCGAGGATAGCTGCGGAGGGGGTGAGCAGGGAAGAGGAGGCGGACATCTTGAGGAGGAGAGACTGACCTAGATCGGCCGAGCTGTCACTACCGGAAGTTGAAGTGGCAGCGCGGACGACCGGGGTAGCTTGAGCGCTCTTACTGGCTGACGGAATTGAAGCAGTGTTTTGGTTGGATGGATTCGAATTGACAAAGGGAATTGCCGACTTGGAAACTTAGAGGCCTGGCTTTGAATGTGCAAGTGAGTTTTCAACTCATAACAACGTGATTTTTAGGCCTATTAAAATAAACTACGATGTTAGGCATCGCAACATTTGAAGGAGGGGGCGGGGGCGAAGTGTTTTGCACAGAATAAATATTCGACTGTGGGAAACGGATTGCTATATACAAGGCATGTTTTTAACGAAGGAAAGCTAGTTTGTTTATGTTTTTAGAGGTTCACTACGGTCGGAGTTTGGACGGAGATGCTATAAAAAATAAACATAAAATCATACACTGGGTCCTTGAAAATATACAAACATAAACATTGGAGCTCCGGTAGGGTTCATGGCAAGAAGTTAAATTTACCAAAATGCATTAAGTGCACAAATAAAAAGATTAAATGTTTCAGCAAGTTTTTGAAGGGCTATACCGCAGTTTAGGTTAGATTTTAAACTGGTTTGAACATCGGACATTTTTCATAAATAAGCAAAGTCGTCACCTGTTACAAATAAAAAATATCGTGTGTTGGCAAGACTAAAACACAACTAAGCTGACTGTTGTTTTGGCTTTATGCCTAAAAAAATATACATTATTTACATTTTTAATGTGCAATCGCCATAAAGACGATGCTCTTCTGGTAGGTAAGAGTGCTGCCCTCAGGTTTTTTCTTCGGTGGTGTTGAGGTGTCCTCACCACGAGCGTCTGATACGAGACCGCGTTTACACGCCCCCACGCGGAGGACTCTATTTGGGGTTACTGTCGAACGCCAAATAAGTGCTACAACAGAAAAGGTCAGTGCACACAAGACATGCCAAAGAACAAGACTGCCAAGCCATGTAAATAAATTGCATAAATTAATGCACCAAGGAATACACCTTCTGAGGAATACACCTTCTGAGGAATACACCTCCCGTGAAATACATCACCACAAGTTATAAAATACACTGTTTACAAAAAATAAAAATTGCCATTTTATATTTTTGGGGGACTGACGTTTTTGTGGCTCAAGAAATTATTGTAAATAAAAATTACAAATTTAAAGGGACACTAGTTGCAAAATTTAACTTAGTGCTGTCCGCGCTGCTTGTTGCAGGAAAGTCGTACAGGCCACAAAGAAAATGGGAGCAAACGAAAGTTTATATAAATAAAAACGCAAATTTTGACCATAAAGGGTCACAGTTTAAGGGTTTTTGTAGCTGTTAATTCAAATGAGATAATCGCAACATTTAATGCTCTAACCAGTCAGCCGTGCACAGAAAGTTATTTTTTTTTATCTGGAAAAACCTCGAGAAAAACCCCTGGGCGCACTCCTCAGGACCTAGCTTGCGTTAAGGATCGGAATAGAGGGTACTATAAGCGCATGCGTATCTATCAGTTAACAGACTACCACTGGAGTGGTTTAAGGTTACCAAACAACTTGTTTTACATAAAATTGGTTCACACTGAAGGGTTTAGAGATGGTACCCATAACTTAAACATATTATACAACACTGGGAGGTTTTATGGATAATAACGCAACAACCTTTTAACGACAGAGTTGACCTTTTGCACTCAGAGGTGAGAAGGACACATTTTTTGCAGGAAAAATGTTTCGTAAAAACCTTAAGAAGGGCCAACCGGGAACAAGTTGCAACCCCCGTAGAATACTCCTAATGAATATTTAATTAGTGTCGTTACAGTCTTTGACACTATTCTTCCACATAGGGAGACGTTGATAGTGACAAAAAGAGTAAAACATAGGCATTTAAAATTTAGGTGTAGAGTTCCGAAACGGGAAATAGCTGAAAGTTCCTTTTGTTGTGGTTGTACTTTCAATATACCACTTAAAAATATTTAAAGATAAAAATTTAATTTCCAGTGAATTTGTACTGAAAATGACGTGTTTTAACAAGTTAATGTTTAAACAAAATACCTACTGAGAGTATCAGCGTTTACGTGTAACTTTCCAGGTTTGTATCTAACTTCGTAGTCGTAATCTTGTAGGGTTAGGCTCCACCTAAGCAATATGGGATTTTTGCCAGACATTTGCTTGAGCCAGTGCAACGAGTTATGATCGGATTCTATGACAAATTTTGTTCCATAGATGTAGGGACGCAATTTGGCAACGGACCAGATCAAACACTTCTGTCGTACCATAGTTTTGCTCACGTGCTGTCAGTTTACGTGAAAAGTAAAGACAGGGGTGTTCATTTTCTCTAAACACTTGTGACAAAACACAACCCATGCCACGATCGGAACAATCACACTGCAAAATAAATTGACTAGACGACTAAATAAACTAGACGAATTACGACAGCCTAAAAGAAATGTAAACGACGCCCGCAATTGTAGCCCCGCTCGTCCCGTAGCTCCTCCCCTCCGCCAGAGCGCTGCTGACCACAGACAAACCACGGCGAAAAAGCGTTCCCGTAAACACCGCCCCCGCTCCTGCATGAAGTCGGCCAGCGGGAATGGTCAAGCCAAACCCGGCCGTAGACTTTCTGGCGCCGTCCAAGTCGCCCCGCCCTTCAGCCGAGGCAGTGAAGTCGGGCACAAAAGAGGCCGTTAAAAACGTCCCTCCCCCAAAAGTGCAGACAGCCGGCGATAGGCCGACTGACCATCCAAGTATAGATGGAAAGTCCGATAAGAGTACTTGCAGTACCCATAATGAGCCAACTGGCTCCGTCAGACCTAATAAATTAGCGCCAAGATTCAATGAATGGATTAAACTACGTAACCGCTCATTTAGCAAGCTTTGTCAGCCTCCTAGAGATAAACTTGGAAGAGTTAAATCTGAGGACAACCTAGCAGTAAAATGTGTGTCCGTTAAATCCAAAGTAAGCCCTAAACTTGCTTCTTTCAAGTGCCATTTTGATTTTTTCCTAGAGTTTGGAGAAATAAAATTGCCATGCTTTAACCTAACTTAGCAATAGTTTAGGTTAACCAATAAAACGTAAATGCCGTTTTTTTTTTTTCTCTCTTCACTCTTTTCACTCTTGTCTTAAGCAAAGGGTGGAAATTTGTGATTGATCATCACAGTTATGGCTCTTTGAACTAGATAATTGTTTTTCATTAGAGCTAAGGTTATAAATCTAACCTAACCATAGTAAATAATGTCTTTATCTGTAAGGGAGTAGGTAAAACCTTTAAGTAGGACTCCAAACGTGATAACTAAAACTAGTGTAGTTTTTTTCCTAAAAATAGTTTTCATAACTACAAATCTTGTGCAAACCACCAAGACTAACCCAAGTAATGTGTAAATTTTTCTCCATGTTGAGTGTTTTTTTTCTTGAAAACCTAAACAAATAAGTTTTCTTCATAAGTGTTAAATTGTAGTGAGTGGTAGGCCGCTACAGACGTGGCTCCATCTAGGACCACCTAACCTAAACATAAAAATTGTTTTTACTGCTTTACTGTCTTAAATCTTCAAGACTATTGACTATGAGGTCAAGTACAAAACCTGGAAAGTATCATACAAATGCAGATACCCTGAGAAGTTATTTTGTTTAAACTAAAAACAAATCGTTGAGTTTTTATTATTAAAAGCTAAACAAGTGGTGAAGCCAAAGTTTGCTCTGCAACCTTTTTTTTTATGATTAAAATTTATTTAATGGTTAAGAGGTACGTTGTCAGGACAACCTCACTCTAAGAAACTGTCAGCTTTCCCAATTCGGACCTTACACCTAAATTTTAAGTGCCTATGTTATTCTCCCTGTCACTATCAATGCCTTCCGGTGTGGAAGGATATTTACAGAGATTATACGACACGTTTAAATGTTAATTAGGATCGTTCTACGGGAGTTTAGTGGTCCCTGGCTATCTCCTCTTTAAGTTTTCACGAAACATTTTTCTTTATAAAAATTTGTCTGTCTACCCCTGGGAGATAAAGGATAGCCCTGTTTAAACGGTTGTTGGGTATACGCCATAAAACCTCCCAATGTTGTATCTTATGTGTAAGTTATGGGGTCTACCTCAAAACCCTTCTGTGCTTAAATTTCCTTTGTAAACAAGTTGTTTGGTAACCTAAAACCATCCCAGTGGGAGTAGTTTTACAGTAAATAGAGCTGGTCATTTTATGCGTGCCCATAGTATGCAATTTTCTAAACCCTATCGCAGGCTAGGTTTATTGTTATGCGTCCGTTGGTTTTTATCGCAGCCTCCCGGGATAAAAAAAAAGGCTAGACTAGAGGAAAGGCAGAACAGCTAGGGACATATTACCAGAGCAGTAGATGGCCTCATTTATCTGTTAAAACGAAACAACAAACTCTGAACATGTACCTTTAATTTTCGTTAACTTTCGAAAATAGTGTTTCTTATTATTTAATGTTTTGCTCCAATTTCCAGTGTGCTCTGTACGAATTTCCTGCAATACGCAGCGCGGACAAGCACTCAGTTAATTTTTGCAATTAGTGTTTTATAAACTGTAATTTTTTTACTCAAGTTAACTTTACCGCAAAAACGTCAGTCCCCAAAAAAATAAAATGGTAATTTTAAATTTTGTGTAAACAGTGTACTTTTAACTTGTCGATCCGGGGCTAGGAACAAGTAGCTCAAAAACCTTTTTCGCTCATTTTGAATGTAAATGGCAACACGACAAACTTTATAGGAGTTGGAACTTCCTATGTTGTTTGATTGCATAAACCAAGAGTGTTTCTTTGCATATTTTTAGTTACATGGCTTGGCAACTTGTATTGTCACATACCGATGTGCACTAATCATTTTTGTAGGCTTTTAATTTGTAAACGAGTGCCACCGAAAAACGCCTGTATTTCAAAATTGAAATTTTTTTTTCTCGAGGCACCCAAATGCCTCGCCGAGGCATATCTGGCCGTTTTTGCAATAATGGTCCGATTTCCACAAACTCTTCGACATTTAATAGCCTGTCCAAATACAAGACTCTTGGGGAAGCCCAAATCCGGACTTTCCACCTTGAAGACCATTAAAACTACATTTGAAGATCGGCCAAAACCAACCACATCGCACCTTCATAATGGCCGCCATTATAAAACTCTGTATTTTTGTATCTTCATTTTATCCTTTTCTTTTAGGGCAAAAAGCCCGAACATATTAGCTTAGTGTATTGTATGAGGTTTTATACAGACAACCGATTTGCAGTGTGATATTTTTTATTGTGTTTGTCGGCCGCAACCCATATGAAAAATTTCCACAACGATCGAATTTAACTTTAAAAATATTTAACTTAATGTGTTATAGCATTCAAATAAGCTAGTTTATTTAACCGCATTTCTACTTTATTTATATTCTTTTACCCCCAGAAACGCTACCATATGTCCAAACGTATTACGACCTGGCATTCTACCGGACACGAATTTTTCAGTGTATATATGTTTATTTTAGTTCTCCTCTAGCCTGACTGAGACCTACCAATACCTACGAATAGCTTGATCTACTATTAAACACTAAAAGAATTCTTAAAAAGATCTGTTTAACCCATTTCCGAAAGTCAAACTGTGCAAAAACTCCGAATCCCCCATTTTTGCCCCCCTCCCCAGCCAAAACTAGTTGTGGTGTTTAACACTGCAGTTTACCGTTAAAGCTTGTTTAATTCAATAGTAATGCTTTATGCATTACCCAAGTTAAAGTAATAAGCTTTAACAAGAGCCTAATCACGTTGCAATCATGTAAATATTCAATCCGTAGCCAATAATACAAAGGAAAGGCCCATTTCCCAAAGTTTAATTGAGTAAAACTCAAAACAGGCCTATCTTTTCCGTTTTACATGTTCCTACTCCTTCAAACGGCTCTGCACCCAGTCCCTTTGTTCAACCGACTTCTCCTCCCAGTTTCTATTGTTCTCGAGGCCCTCAGCCAATCAGACCCCCGCAGCTCTCCTCGGCGTCCGCGCTAAGGTCCGCGAAAATCCGCTGCTCCAGCATAAAACCCAAGCCCCAGAAAGCTCAGTTAGCACAGCTCACAGATCTCAAGCTAGAGACCGGTCACGCCAGTCGGGAGTGGAGACGCCATGTCCGGAGAATGCCATGCCGGGCATGATGGTAGTGGTTCGCATGTTATAGTTTAGCTTTTGAAAGTTCAGTTTAGGACCCCCATATTCTAAATTTTAGTTTAAAACTTAACTCTCTAGCTAGAGAATATTATGGTGAAGACGCCTGTAGCGGCATCTTAGGTTTCCTCTCCCCATAACGTCAGAGTGGTTCTCTTTCTAAAAACCAAATTTTTCCAGTTTATTTTAAATGGATTTTTAATCTAAACTAAATGACGGTTTGATCTTTGTGGAAGTCAAATTGAAACAAACTGATGCCTAAGTGTAAAATTGCCGGGCTTTTTATTACTTGGAACAGTTCTCGAGGTTGATCTTTTTGTACTTGGAAAACTTAGAAACATAACTGTGGACGGTTGATCGTGTATGAAACATACTGTCAGATAGACTTTAATCAGTTGCGGCTGTCAAGTCTTGCGGGTGTCTCCGGGAGCACCCATGATTTAATTTTTCTAATTTGAAAATTTAACTTTTATTCAAAGCAAGTGTGTTTGTCTGATTTTGTGAAATACTAAGTGTATATTCAAACTTGCTACTTTTTGTAAATGCAAACTTGTTGCCTATTTAATTAATTGGTATTCAAAAGCTTTCAGAAGCAAACCTTAATGTAAAGTGTACTTTCATTCTCTGTCGCAAAAATAAAACCAGGAGTTTTAAGCTTCAGTCGTTTGCTAGACTTGATTAATTGTATTTTAGTGTAAAATTAAATATGTAGCCCATCTTTAGATTTTAGCTAGTTAAACAGTTAAATCCACCGTTGGTGGCAGCGATACCGACAGTTTAAGGTTAGGCCCCTTTAATTAGGACCGGCGCTTCATCCCTCATGCTGGGACAGTGTCCATGATGTGTTGAATAACGTAAAAAGTCGTCATTAACACCGATTAACCTCAAGCTGAAACTCCACGTACACCAGGGAAACCGGGGGCGTTACAAGCACCTAAGCCGTCGTAGCGTCCACCGTTACAATTTGGAGTCCAACAGGAACCCCGAATAAAATCTCCCGTTGGGGGGCATGTAAAGGCATGAGGCCTTAAATTCCTGTCGATTGGTTAGGAGACCCGACACCAACCATTAACGACTAGGGGACACTTTTTTTCTTAGCGCCAAAAAGCGCTAGGCCTATTTTTCAACCTCCAACTTTAAAAATTCATATCTCCAAGGAAAATGGACTTCATCGACTCCTGTTTGCAGCTCTTAATAAACTCGAACTTTTGCTGTAATCCTACGAAAACAGAACTCCAAAATTCGCCATACTTTGGTCTACAACTCAATTTGAAAAAGTGCTTAAACTGAGCGCCGACGCACGCAATCTCCGTCGCCAATTTCTACAAACGTAATATTTCTCGAATTTATTTCTAGGCATAAAGCCGACTAGCTTAGTGCAGTGCTAGTTTACATGTTTACTATGTCTTCAATGTTTTTATTTTACTAAGGTGACGATTTTAGCAACTATGAAAACTTTGACTACAACTACGGTATTTTTGCGGCTGCGATAATACATTTAAAATTTTATGCGTTATAGCATTTTAAAACACAAGCTGGTTTATTTAATCTTTTGCCTAGGCTTTTATACAAGCATTATTTAACGTAATCTTTTCTCATGAACCCTACCTTGTTCAAAATGGCAACACAACTACGATTATTTTACCGGATATTTTTAGTGTGTATCTTGTATTTTTATTTCAGGGCTCCGACCATAGTGATCTCAACTCCGAATGCACAACTAAGCCTTTGCCTTCAATTAATAAACAGTTTATTTTAACTTTGAGCATCAAACTTCGTTTCCCCCCCCCCCCCCCCTTCCTTCAATAGTTGCAATGACTAACATTGTAGTTTTTATTAAAAAATGTATAGGCCTATTTTCACGTTGTTATGAGTTTAACTCAATGCACTACTCAAGCCACGGCCTCTAAAAACACCCAAAGTCGGCAAATCCCTTTGCCATCCAAGCTCCTTCCAATCCGAACTCAGTATTTTTTCTCCCCACCAATCAGAGTGCAAGGCTACCCTAGCCGTCCGCGCTGTCATGGCCGACTTCCGGTAGTGCCAACTTGGCCGGTTTTGGTCAGTCACTCCTCCTCCAAAGCGACCCCTCTACCTCACACCCCCCCCTCTGTCGCTCTCCTACAGGACCGCGGTTTCCCTCCTACCGGCAGGCAGGCAGCAGGTATATAACCAAGTTGAGGGAGAATTTCGTTAGCATAGCATAGCTCAAGGGCTCAAAGTGTAACTAGTTTATTAGAATTTAATTTTTAGAACAGAATTTCTAAATTTTTAGTCTTACCATATAAACTTAACTTCTAGACTTTGAGGGAATTTGTGGGTAGCCAAACGCAATCGGCATTTTGGTTTAGGGCACCCATGATTTAAGGGTTTAAGGTCCCCTTCCTAAAAACCGGCTTTTTTTCTTTGTTTATGAACTCAGTGTTCATTAAATAATCTAAGATCACCGAGATCTAGCATGTGTTATTGTAAAAGCAGGAGTTTTCAAAAAGGTAGTTTTCCTTGTAACACTAATCTTGATTCAGTGTGATTGATTGATTGACTTTAGTGCAAGAGTTGCTACAGCTTTCAAAGACTATTTTACATTCTGCAAGGGTCATGTTTGTAACTTAGAGAGTTGCGATAACTCACTCCGACTTTTTCTAGTCCAAATTGTAATGTGAACTTTAACTTTAAGTTCAGTGTCGATTTAATTGTAAATCGTGTGCTTTTAATTGTAAAGCCCCAGTTTTATTTTTGTAACCAACTAGTTACTCCGTGTGTACAAATCTTGTCATGTTTTATTAAAACAGAAAAGAAAGTTGTTTTGAACAACAAATTTTGACTTCGAGTCCGATTTAATTTGCAAGGGTTATTTTAATTACAAATCAATTTTTATTCTAACTCCGAAGTAGGCAAATTAGATTAATTACCCATCGTGGTGGCAGTGAACCATGATTAGATAGGTCTTCATAACTTAGGTAGGACGCTGACGCTCTTCTCCTAACCGTGCAGTAGACACGCTATGCTGTTATTCCGCGAAAGTAAAAACCGCCACTTATGAACTTATCTAAAGTAACCACAAGTACGCCAGATTGTCGGTGCTATAGACAGTAGGCACCTCAAGACCCTGTAAGCGCTGCTACAGCATTTACAGTGTACAATTTAGCCATATTGTGTTTACATTATGCACAAAGTGTACAAGTTCAGAAGTAAATATTGTTTGTTTGATATTTTCTTTTTAATGTTTAGTTTTATTAGATTTACTATTATTCCTCCAATTTATTATCATGCAACAAATGTTTCGAGCAATTTTTGCGCTCAGAGCTACCAAATTGCACTCAGCTACCCTGTTGTGGGAGCAAAGGTTTGCGCGCTCAGAAAAAAAATTTCAATTCGAGGCCTGGTTCGGCCCTTCAAAGGAGTGATATCAACACACCAAAACATTCGCCAAGTTAATCACACCGCTTAATAATTCGAAGGTTAAATGAAAACTAGAACATTGCTACTTTCGGTAGCAATGTTCAAGTTTTCATTTAATATCCAAAGTATTATTCAGTGCGATTAAGTTGGCGAATGTTTTGGTGTGTTGATATCACTCCTTTGAAGGGCCGAACCATTCGGAACTTGGTGGCCACTATTACCAGTTTTGGTTTTTGATATGATATCAGTCCTTTTTTTAAAATTGTGTATTAGACTCAACTCCACTAAACTGCAGATGTGTAATTAAGTGGCACGTCAACAATAAATTGGTTTTCAACAATTTGCTACCACCTTTTGCCTATAGGTCGAACCATTCTCAACTTGGTCACCTCTTTATACATTTTTGGTTTGGTTTTAATTTTGTTATAATTTGTTTTATTTCGTTAGTTTTGGTGTGTTGATATCACTCCTTTGAAGGGCCGAACCACTCAACTTGGTGGCCTCTTCACCAGTTTTGGGCTTTGTTTATTTTGCTTTGTTTTTAGAATTGGTTTATTTTTCGTGAATTGGACATGAATACAATTTCTTTGGTGAGGTTGTCACGCACGTCAGTATACACGTTGTCATTGTCCGAACTTTGGCTGTTCAATGAGAGACGATGCCGACAATATTAACAATGGTTATAACAATATTTTCGTACTTACGTGCCATCCCACGCCATCCTCGTTACACCCCTAGGCTCCAAACATAAAAGGTATGCAGTTCGTATCGTAATGCAGCCATTCGTTCAATTTCATAGCTGGAAGCCTTCCCGTTATCTCGGTATCGATGAATAATCACCCTATGGAAATTAACATGGGGATGGACGGACTAGCTAGCTAGCTGCTAGCTAGTAACTAGTAACACATTTACAACGTTATTGAGGGTATGATTTTGCATTGAAAGCAGCTTAGCTGGCATTTCTACACTAGTTAAATTAGGTGGGTCATTGCTCTTGATTTCAACAAAATTTAAGCTTTTGTACCGCATTATTATTTTCCCTCAAGTACCTGAAATGTGCCCAACTATGCTTCAAGATATAAGACACTGTCGCTACAATGGTTTACAACCTCGACAATTGAATTGATGTGACGTTTGTTGTGATGATTGCTGCCTAACTTGGTTTGTGTGTAGAAACATCATAGTATAAATAGGCCTTAATTGTTACTAAATCCACATTATTTAACAGATAATCCACTAAATAATGCAACTGTGCATGAAAAATTCATTGTTGTGAGTTATCTAGACACATGCTAGTGTGTTGCCACCAAGTAACAGTAGATTATCCCATTGTGGACTTCCGATTGTTAATGATAAAAAGGTGGCTCACTAGCAGACATGAGTCTGTTAACTGTAAGCAACTGAAAGCATATTTTGGCATGTTGACGGAAATGTTTCAAATTGTGGAAAATGTAAGGCAAAGGGTCAGAGATTAAGAAAAAGAACATTTTGCCGGCCCCCAGCCAGGCCAGCAAAAATGGTTTCTTTGTGCCTAAAACATACTTAAGCTGATAATTTAGCATTACATTCCTTGAATGTGATGTTCCCCTGGAGGTTTCTTCTGCTGCGCAGCCGCCTGCTTGCATACCCCTGCTGCGCGTGCGCGTGGCAGTCCTCCCGTATAAAAGCTACAGCGTGCCCGCTATCGGCATTCATTTTACTCTCAGTGTGTCAGGCGGTGACTCGAGAGGGGAGGCAGGGCGGGAGTAGGTTAAGTATGTTTTAGGCACTAAGAAACCATTTTTAGCCGGCCTGACTGGGGGCCGGCAAAATGTTCTTTCTTTGTTGCCAAAACATCTTAACCTGATAATTTAGTATTATCAGTAGACCTCGTCAAAGTTTGGTGGCGGGCACCGCCCTGACGAGCGCCCCGGGATGCAAGCAGGCGTTCCCCCAAAAAGTTATTGAAAACTTCGCACTTTGTTCAGAACAGGTGAAGAACTTCGAAGTTTGGTCGCTTGTCCTCTTCACTGGCTGGCTTGCTTCTAATGTGAATGTTTAGCTTCCATCGTGGTTGGCTTGCTTCCGCTTCGTTCTGCGTGCTTAAGGGGGGGGGGGGGGTTGACTACTGTACGGGTTGCGACAATAGGCTGCAGTCGGTGTAGTTTATTGGTGATTGATGATGTGGAGATTGTCCTGAATGTTATAAGTTACCAAGGGTCAATAAGTTTTCGTGTGGTTTCATACGTTACTATGCGAGTTAGTGAGGAGTAGAAGTTGGTTTCTTCCATCTCGTCAGTTTTTTTTTTTGGACAATGGAAGGACTCGGGTGGTTGTTCTACGTCTAGTAGTCAGTCATTTCAACTCAATTGAGTGGGGAAAGCAGAGTTGCGGAGGTCTTCGAAGACTTTGAAGAAAAACATGTGTTGGTTTAAGTCGGGGCGTTGGGTCTTCCTTGGAGCCAATTAGCCGAAGGGATTGGATGAGTGAAGGGTACTGTCGGCTAAAGGGCTTGTTTTATGAAGGATAGAATTTCCGTGTTGAGTTTCAGCCAGGCTTGGAAGGAGAGGCGAAGTCTTGAGCCGACTGGAAGGTAGGAGAGGCGGGAGGCAACGTGGTTTCAATGAGAGGAGCTCCTGCCCCCTGGTGACGAGCAGCGGTTGCGGCGGACAGGAGTTGCGGCTCGCTCCTGTTGGTTACGTTGGCCGGAGCGGGAGCGAGGGAGATCGAGCCGAAGGGGCTGTTCGTTTCTCGGCTGAAAGTAGGAGTTAACTTTCGGACAGATTTTAAGCTGGGAAGAAGAGGCGAAGTCTTGCGGCTCGGTCCTGCTGGTTGCGTTGGTTGAAGCGGGAGCGAGGGGGGAACTGGCTGAAAAGGCTGATGGTTCCTCGGCTGAAAGTAGGAGTTAATTTTCGGACAGATTGGCGGCGCTGTGCGGAGCGGGCAGGGGCCGGACCACAGCGTCCGAGGAACTAGTGCAGGACCACATCGGGGCAGGGCGGCAGCCGAAAGATCAAATAAACCCGATGAAAGAGGCCCACAGTTGGGACCGGCTAGAATGGATGGCGTTCCGGCAAGCATGAAGGAAAGCCGCACAGATCATGGATGGGAAGTGGCAGAATGCAGTGTAGCCAGTGGTCAACTGGCATGAGCAGGCCGTCTAGGTGGCGGGCGGATGAAAGACAGGAGACGGGAAGGGGACAAACTGTCTACGGGACCAATTCGATTCGTTAGTGGATGATGAAAGACGAGAGGGCAGGTGGAGAGAGGAGCTCCCAGATGAGCGGGCTTTCATCTAGTTCAGGACGGCATCATAACTGAAGGCGGATGAAAGATGTGGAGCGGGGAAGAGGCTTTCAGCTTAAAGGGCTTCCAACTTCGACCGGGACGGCATCTCGACCATAAGGCGGACGGGACACGTCGGAGCAGGCCGTGCGGGGGCGGGGGGAGGGGTGCTTGGTCGACCTTCATCACGGTGAGGGCAGCAACACTTGGGTGAAAGACGAGTGAGTGCGTAGAGCGAGGAATGGTGGCTTGACAGATCTTCTTCATAGTGTAAAACGGCAACACCCGAGCGAGCGGGCGAAAGACGAGTGAGTGCGTGGGGTGTAGAACGATGGTTTGGAAGATCTTGACCACAGTGCAAAACGGCAATACCCGAGCAAGCCAGGCGAAAGACGCAAGGCGGTTGAAAGACGAGTGAGTGAGTGGAGCGGGGAACGACGGCTTGGCAGGTCTTCTCCGTGGTGTTAAGACGGCAACACCCGAGCGAGGCGGGTGAAAGACGAGCGAGTGCGTAGGGCGAGGAGCGGAAGCTCGGCAGACCTTCACCATAGTGTAACCGGCAACACCCGGGGAAGGTGGGTGAAAGACGAGTTGCTTGGAGCAAGGAACGCTGGCTTGGTAGACCATCACCGTACAGGATGAAAACGTCCGTACAGGGCGGGTGAAAGATGAATCAGTGCGTGGGGTGAAGAACGATGGTTTGGCAGATCTTCTCACAGTGCAAACGGCAACACCCGAGCAAGCCGGGCGACAAACACAAGGCGGTTGAAAGACGAGTGAGTGTGTGGAGCGGGGGACGACGGCTTGGTAGGTCTTCTCCGTGGTGTAAGACGGCAACACCCGAGCGAGGTGGGTGAAAGACGAGTGGGTGCACAGAACGAGGAGCGGTAGCTCGGCAGACCTTCTCCATTGTGTAAACGGTAACATCTGGGGAAGGCGGGTGAAAGACGAGTTGCTTGGAGCGAGGAACGCTAGCTTGGTAGGCCCTCATCACGGTGCGGGATGAAAAACGTCCGTACAAGGCGGAGGAATGCAGGCTTGGCAGATATTCGTCAAGGTTCCAAACAGAAACTCCCGGGCAAGGCGTGTGAAAGACGAGTTGCGTGGAGCGTGGAAATGCTGGCTCGGTAGATCTTCATCATTGTGCGGGATGGAAACACCCGAGCAGGGCGGGTGAAAGACGAACGAGCGTAAAGAGGGAGGGATGCAGGCTTGGCCGACTTTCAGCATGGTGCAGAACGGCAACATCTGGGAAAGGTGTAGACGATTGAGTGCATGGGGCAAGAAGTTCAGACTGGTTGGCCTTCCGTGTGAAATCGGCAGACCAAATCCAAGACGGATGAAAGACGGGAGCTTGCGAGCTCTTCAACATAGTCATGACAGCTACGGCATCAGTGAGGCAGACGAAAGACGGCGAAGAAACAGGAGGCAGGGGCTGTCGATGGGTGATCTAATACACACTGCTCCCACGGCTGGACTGGTGAGACGTGGAGCTCCAATGTCGTGGCGGGAGAGGCGAGAGGCCTGAGCAACAACCCAAACTCGATGGCGACAAACAGAAATGGGCAGACCGGAGACGGGCCGAAGAGTGGAGCGTGCGGTTAGCTACGGCAACAGTGAGGCGGGCGAAAGACGGCGAGGGGGTCAGAGCAGGGGCCGTCGATGGATTATCCAGTTCACAACTGTTTCCACGGCTGGACTGGTGAGATGTGGAGCTACAACGTCGTGGTCAGGAGGGGCGAGAGGGCTGAGCAACAAACCAGACTTGACGGCAACGTCCCGGCTATGGGCAGGCCGGAGACAGGCCGAAGAGTGTAGCGTGCGGTGATAGGACGGCAGTGCCTAAGCCGCGTGTCGGAGATTGGAACGGCTGAAAGACAGGAACAGCAGAGCTGGAATATTCCATGGTGGCAGCAGGGAACAGGAGGGCGAATAAAAAGGCGGACGAACGCCAGGCGTTGTGTAAACGAGGACTGCCGAAAAACGCTCGTTTTTCAAAACTTGCAATTTTTTTTCTTGGAGCGCCCAAATGCCTCGATTGTGACAATCTCGCCGTTTTCGCAATAATGGACCAAATCGGCCAAACTTTTCAACATTCAATAGCCTGTCCTAATACAAGCCTCTTGGGGAAGCCCAAATCCGGACTTTCCATCTAGAAGATCCTCAAATCTACATCTAAAGATCGCTCAAAACCAACCGCAGCGCTCCTTCATCATGGCCGCCATTGTTGAAACTTCTATTTATGTATTTTAACGTTATTACTCCTATTATTCAGGCAAAAAGCCACAAACACTAGCTTAGTTGCATTTTAGGAGGGGCTTCCTCTGCGAAGGTACTTAACCTCATATACTTGTACAGACAACCACTTGAAGTGTGATATTTTTTATTGTGTTTGTCTGCTGCAATCCTAATGAAAAATTTCCACAACGATCGATTTACCTTTTAACTTAAACATTAAACCTTCCAATTAACTTAATGCGTTATAGCATCCAACTAAGCTAGTTTATTTAACCACATTTATACTTTATAATAATCTCTTTACCCCCAGAAACGCTACCATATGTCCAACGTAATTCGACATCGGCATTCTACCGGACACGAATTTTAGTGTATATATGTTTGTTTTAGTTCTCCTCTAAAATCCGACTGGACCCATCCGAATGCTACTGCTAGCTTGTACTACTATTAAAAACCAAAAGGTATTTATAAAAGATCTGTTCAAACCCAATCCGAAAGTCAAACTGTGCTTAGAAACTTCGAATCCCCAATTTTACCCCCTCCCCCGCCAAACTAGTTGTGATGTATAACACTGCAGTTTTCAGTTAAAGCTTATTAAATTTAATAGTAATGCTTTCTGCATTACCCAAAGCCAAGTATTAAGCTTTAACAAGAGCCTATTCAAGTTGCAAACATGTAAATATTCATTCCATAGTCAATATTTCAAAGTAAAGGCCTATTTCCCAAAGTTCAATTGAGTAAAACTCAAAACAGGCCCATCTTTACATGTCCTTACTCCTTCAAACGGCTCTGCACCCAGTCCCTTTGTTCAACCGACTTCTCCTCCCACTTTCCATTGTTCTCAAGGCCCTCAGCCAATCCGACCCCGCAGCTCGCCTGCCAGTCCGCGCGAACTACCGGTTATGTGTATAAAACCCCAGCCCCACGAGGCAATCGTTAGCACAGCTCACAGATCTCTCAAGCTAGAAGGGTCACACGAGTCGGGAGTGGAGACGCCATGTCCGAAGAATGCCATGCCGGGCATAATGGTAGTGGTTCGTATGTTGTAGTTTAGCTTTTAAAAGTTTAGTTTAGGACCCCCCATATTCTAAATTTTAGTTTAAATGTAAACTTAATCTCTAGCTTAGAGAAAATTATGGTGGTGACGCCTGTAGCGGCATCTTAGGTTCTCTCACCCCATAACGTCAGAGTGGTTCTCTTAGTAAAAACCAACTTTTCCAGTTTATTTTAAATGGATTTTTAACTTAAACTAAATGACGGTTTGATCTTTGTGGAAGTCAAAGGAAACAAACTGATGCCTAAGTGTAAAATTGCCGGGCTTTTTATTTCTTAGAACAGTTTCTGCGGGAACTAAGGGAGGTTGATTTTTTGTACTTGGAAAACTTAGAAACATAACTGTGGACGGTTGATCGTGTATGAAACACTGTCAGATAGACTACTACTGTATCAGTTGCGGCTGTTTAGTCTTGCGGGTGTCTCTGGAAGCACCTAGGATTACTTCTCGTAAGACACGTAAGTAAGGTTGTAGATTGGCCGAGAAGATTACATGGTTTGGAGACCACGTCCCGGAGGGGGAAAGCCAAAGGCGGTTTAGAGGCCTCGATTAATGACGGGAGCGTCAGCAGACTGCGAAGGCTTGTATAAGAAACAGTCTGGAACCGTCTCTTCGACAGTTTTTAATAGTGCTGGGAGCGGTAGAGTCGGGTCATCGGCCAAGTCGTCCGGGAAATGGATCCTTCTGCCGGCCGTAAGTGGAGCGGATGAAGGGACCGCTTGCGGTGCCGGAGGGGCCGGTAGTGTCTCGGGGGAGAGGCGGCCTTACTTTTTTTGAAGGCACCAGGAGGAGAAGCACTACGTCTGTGTCATTCGTGGCTGGAAGACGAGGCGACCCAGTCTTGAGTGCGGGCGTGACGGGCAGACGACGTGCACGATGGTGGAGCCATCGGGATGTCTTGCATCTTTCGGACGGTGTCCTGGACGATGTGCTGAACTTAACTGCGGGTGATGATGAAATTTTTCCGGGAGGAATTAGACGACAAATACAAGGGAGAGTTGTGGGCTGGAGAGCGGGAAGCCGCCGTGCTTGGCTTCACGGTAAGTGTTCCTTGCAAGTTGTAAGTCGTACCGTAAGGTTGAAAGATCTAAAGGGTTATACGTTGCCCAGCTTGGAGAGGCGAGTCGGAGAGGCGAGTCGGTTGAGGTCAGTGGTTGAGTTAAGCGCTCACGTTTTTTTCCTGCTTGTAAAACCTGGATTGTTGCGGTAATAAGTAACTAAAATCGTAAAGTGGTCGGTGCATGTGGAGTGTAACCTCTCCCGGTAAGTAACTATATGTGTTGTGGGCACTTCAACGTCATCATTTTGGATTTTTATTGATTTTTTTAATTTTGGTCAGACCAGAATCCAAGATGGCGTCTGGAAGTAGTTTTAAAATAGGAACTGTTGACAGCAAACTTTAGGCAGCTAATTTTTCGCCAGTTGTAAATTTTTTACAGAAATTCCTTATATCATCCTGTTGGGCAGCATCAGCAGTGTAGAGTGTGTGACGCCAGTTTCACACCAGTTTTACTGTATATTACAATGGAGTGGAGTGTCTTACGTGACGTTTTTTCGATGCCTTTTTGATCAACTGGATGACATTTTTGGTCCGTCTTTTCTGTTTTTGAGTGTTTTGTAGGAGATGGCAGGAGGCAAATCAAATCCAAAACGTGCTGCTGTTAAGAAAGGTGAAAAACTATGGTTGGAGTAGAATCTGATTAATAAACAAAAACGGAACGTTAAATGTTTAGAGTAAGGATCTAAAAGTCAAAACCTAGAAGGAACACGGACAAGCTTTGACAGTTAGGGTCTAGGTGTAAAATTTTGTCAGTAAGAGGCTGGAAAGCATTAGACCCTTACTACCCGGTGGTTAGATTAGTTCTAGTCTCTTCGAACTGAACGTGTGTATGAACGGTTGTAGCAGGTTTTCTTTGTTCTCAGAATATTGTTTTGGAACTTTAGTAACACAATTTTCTTGTGAAGTTTGGCATTTTGTCTTTTGATGCTTTAGAATTTTTATTATGTTTCGTAGATTTATGGTAGAGGATTACCATAATGCTGTTTGCTACGAATATGCTGGCATGTTACTAAATTGAAAAATAATTTTCAACGTAAAGCAAAGCAGGAAACGTATAACCATACTACCACTTGATCATCACATGGGTCATTGTACGATGATTTCCAGTTTTTCGTGAAAATGTATTTATTGCTGACCACCGGGTAGTAAGGGTCTAATGCTTTCCAGCCTCTTACTGACAAAATTTTACACCTAGACCCTAACTGTCAAAGCTTGTCCGTGTTCCTTCTAGGTTTTGACTTTTAGATCCTTACTCTAAACATTTAACGTTCCGTTTTTGTTTATTAATTCGTGTTACTTTTAGAATTGCAGCTAAACTGTAAAACAGTGCAGTTGGCGGTCACAGCTGATAGTTTAACACAAGAGACCCTAGGCTGACCCTCACTAATCTAGCTATCGCCAATGTTAACAATAGAAACAAATCCTTTAATCTTCAGTCTATGTCTCGCAGCTGATGTTTGCTAATTGGTATTGTTGCATAATAACAATGTTTAAAACAATGTAAAACAATCAATCTGGTGGTTTAGAGCTCCGTAACCCCTGAACCACTTGACCAATTAGAAAAGGCCTTATGAAAAGGGCACATCTACAGAGCAATACCTGTAAAATGAGCTAAGAACCAGCTTTATAGGACAAATGGTTTGACCTGTAGAGAGGACAGACGAAAGTATCCCCAGAACAACAACAACAACAACAAGAAGCTGAACAAGAAGTTGTCTATTTGGCCCTTGTCTGCATCTCGGGTTTGGCTGGACCGAATTTCACAATTTTTGGACTGCAGACAGGCCTTTACTAGTCAAGGCTAGATTCCAAATTTGGTTTAAATATGTTTACTTTTGACGGAGTTATAAGCTCTCAAAGTTGAGAGTTTAACACAGGTCCTAGGTCGACCCTTACTAACACTGGCTATCGCCAGTGTTAATGTTGACGAATCAAAATGGGTTAAATGTGATCATTGCAATGAGTGGGTGTTATTTCAGAACACCCCATTATATACAACAAATATGTACGAAGAAGTTGGTGAATTAGGGCTTATGTTTCAATGCCGAATGTGCATCATGGAGGAAACTCTCACGGAGAACCTAAACACCATCAGAGAATTAGAGTCTGCTCATGATAATGCACTAAACCAAAACGAAAAGTTAAAGAAGGAGATGTCAGAAAAGACAGAAGAAATCAAGGCATTGAGGGATCTGGTAACATCATTGTTGCCTGACAATGCAAACCAAGATGCTTCACCAGAAGTGGAAAACCCCAACAATGCTCAGCTTCCAAGCTACGCTGGTATTACAGCAAAACGTGTGAACATCCCAACTTCAAAACAGTTTGTAACGGTTGAGATGTTTGAAAATCTTGTTACAAAGAAATTAGAACACCGTGAGGTTCGTAAGCAGAACATTATTTTGTACAACATTCCTGAAAGCAAAGAGAAAATTATTGGAACACGGATCTCGCACGACTTGGGTGAAATCACTAAAGTGTTTAAGCATTTTAGGGGTTGAACAAGAAGTTCACATTACGAAGCATTTCCGACTGGGGAAAATTGATAACGAAAAAAAGGGGAACAGTCCTCTTTTTGTTAAGCTTGGATCAAGTGAGGAGCACGAATCTGTGTTAGCAAAATCCTTTAAATGCAGGGACTTGTTTTTGACGGAAACCGATAAACAAGTGGCAATTTCGCCTGACAGGACTCTTGATGCACGTGCTGAACAAAAAAACTTACTACGTCAGCTGCAAGAAAGGATGAAAAATGGGGAGAAGGACTGAGTGTTGCGGGGCAACAAGATTGTAACCCGCCGAAGGCAGAATCAGGAAAATCTACCATAGATCCAAGTAACACAAATAAATGCCAGTTGACAATAATTTTGGTAAACTTCAGAAACAAAGATGAAGAGGTGGTTGACCTTATTGAACATTATGAACCAGACGTGATTCTTGGGATTGAAACTTGGTTGAGCAAAGAAGATAATGTGCATAGTTGGCTGCCTACTTATTATAATATCTACAGAAAAGATCGCCAAAACCACGCCGTTGGTGTATTAATCGCAGTTAAAAACACGCTAAATAGTTGTGAGATTGCAACAAGTGATGATTTAGAATCCTGCTGGTGTAAAGTTTTTATTGCTGGCAGTGATCCTCTCTGGCTTGGCTGTGTGTATAGTCCGATATCCTGTGATGGGGCTACTGTTAACAAAATGTGTGAACAAGCTAGGAGGATTATTATTCCCAGTAATGCAGAAGAGTTGTCGTCGGAGCAGATTTTAATCTTCCCGATTTAAAGTGGCATGACCAGTACTGGCGAGACAACACCAGTGAAGTTAAACCAGAGGGGCTGCAGTGTTTTGTGGAGGCATTTGGCTTAGAACAGGTGGTGGATAAGCCTACACGTGGTTTAAACTGTTTGGACATTATTTTTACTAATATTGTTGATATCCTTGACGTTGAGGTCGAGGATGGTGTCTCTGACCACAAGATCGTAAAACTGGTTTTGCCTCTTCTCACTAAACACAATGTCGTGAAAAAGACAAAGCGGTTCATTTACAGCAGGACTGACTGGGACAAGGTTAATGAAAAGCTTGGGGCCAGTTATGTGGACTTTATTGCTACTGCGAATTCTCATACATTAAATGAAAACTGGAACACTTTTAAAGTAAATCTTTTAAAAGCTGTGGAAGAGTTCACACCAACTTGCTTTGTCTCCCAAACGAAAGATAAGCCATGGATGGACAAAGATTTGAAGCGTTTAATAAATAAATGCAGAAGGTTACGCAGGAAAGGCTGTTCGAAGGATGATATTAAAGCTCTACGAAGTGATATCAAACGTCAGATTCGTGACCGAAAGTGTAACTTCATGGATTCGCTCACTGATGAAATTGCATTAAACCCTAAACGTTTCTGGTCATACATAAAAAACTTAAACCCTAGGGTATGCAGTGTTCCTACATTGATTTCGCAGGATGGTGACCATATTAGTGACAGTTTAGGTAAATCCGAACTGCTAAACTCATATTTTAAATCTGTTTTTACTAGACCCTTTCCTGTTGAGGATGAACAACAACTGACGAAGAGAACTTTGAACAAAATGAATAATATTTTTATTAGTCATGCTGGAGTTACAAATTTAGTGCGTACTCTTAAAGAGGGCAAAGCTCCTGGTCCAGACGGCATTGGGGCCACCATCCTGCGGAAAACAGCTGATGTCAGCACTGACTTTGTGTTTATTTTCTCCAGGTCTCTTGAGCTGGGGGAAGTGCCTGATGATTGGTTGTTGTCGGCAGTGGTGCCATTGTTTAAAAATGGTAAGAAAAGTGACATGAGGAATTACAGGCCAGTAGCGCTGACATCTATCTGTTGTAAAATGCTTGAGCATATCATTGTGAGTGAAATGGTGAAATTTTTAGACAGAGAGAATCTTATTACACAGGAACAATTCAGCTTTAGCAAAGGTTCTTCGTGTGAGCTTATGCTTACGTCTATGGTGCACGATATTGCTATGGGTTTGGACCAGGGAGATTCTGTTGATATGATATCTTTGGATATGGCGAAGGCCTTTGATACTGTCTCGCATGATATTTTGCTTCAGAAGATGGAGGCTTATGGCATTTCAGTTGCAATTATCGGGTGGTTGAGGGTGGTTACAAAATCGAAGACAGTTTGTGCTGGTTGACGGCTTCAAATCAGGCATGGTGTCTGTTACTTCCGGTGTGCCTCAGGGGTCGGTAAGTGGCCCAATTCTTTTCTTACTTTACATTAATGACTTGATGGATGTTGTTGACTCGGCACATAAGCTGTTCGCTGATGACACACACATCTATCGGATCATTAAGGTGGAGCTGGATAACATTGTCCTTCAGCAAGACTTGGACAGAGTAGCCAAATGGTGCGATACGTGGAAAATGAACTTAAATCCAGTGAAGACTAAAGCAATTCACATTTGACATAAAAGGAATGCCACGATTCCTGTTTACTCCATAAAGGGTATTGCTTTGGAGATGGTGAACAATATGACTTGTCTCGGAGTTAAAATTAACAAGAAGTTGTCTTGGTCCGACCATGTTGACCACATTTGCGCTAAAGCAAACAGTGAAATTAGATTTTTTCCCAGAATCTTGAAAGATGCAAGTCCTAAAGTTCGAGAGGTCGTTTTTAATGCGGTAACAAGGCCAAAGTTGGATTATTGTAGTGCTGTGTGGGATCCCTACACGACAAATCTGTCGGACTGCGTGGAACGGGTGATGCGTAGGGCCGCTAGGATGGTGTACGATGCCTATCAAAGAGATGCCTGTGTCACTACTATGTGCAATAAATTGAAATGGCAATCTTCAGCCGACAGAAGGAAAATACACTGCTTACAAGACTTTTTCAGTATTTTCAACGGCTTCATTCTTCTGGATCCTTCTGTTTTTTGCGCCAACCCGGATTTTGTGGGTAGGCATGATCATGCCAGAAAGATCAAGCGCTACCAGTACAACAAAAATGTGCTGGCGGGGCTTTCTTCTCACGCACTATCATTGACCTGAGTAACTTGACCTATGATGTTGTCTCTTCCATAAGTGATATAGCCTTTGCTACAAAGTTGAAAAAGACTGGCAGCCTCAATCATGCAGCCATATTTGTTAAATTGTTGGAAATTATTTTATCATTTTGCTTGTTTTTTTGTATTTGTCTTGAATTTTTTTTTTTTTTAAATTGCATTTATAGCTCTTTTGGGCATTGCAATTATTTTATAAATATAAATAAATAAAGATAAGACGTTGTCACGTACGAAGGGAACTTCGGTGAACGTCGCTTAGGAAATCGGGCCGGCGGTTGCGAGATCAAGGGCAGAGACCCAGCGGTGGCCAAGGGCGAAGGGAGTAAGAGCACGAGGGAGAGCAGCCGACGAGGCGGAATCTTCGGAGGTGGAGGCCATCTTCGGGATAAATCCAAAATCCATACGAAAGGGGAAACTTCACGGAGCAAGGTGGCGTGGAGACACCTCTGGAGGAAAATGAATGCCGCAAGCGTCCACGCTCTTCCTTTTATAAGGGAGGACTGCGCTGCGCATGCGCAGTGGGATATGCAAGCAGGCGTCTGCGCACCAGAAGAAATCTCCAGGGGAACATCACATTCGAGGAATGTAATGCGAAATCATCAGGTTAATATGTTTTGGCAATAAAGAAAGAAGGTCTTCCTTAAGTTCTAAAGAAGTTCGAATGATCTTCTATGATGATTGTGCATTTCGGCAGCTGACTTAATGCTGGGAAATTTGGAAGTCAATGTAGACACACACCCACACAGACACTAAGACTAAGCTACAGATTTATATGTAGTTCGGGAAGTGTGCAATTACTTTGGCATCATTGGGTTAACTCTTAGGTATACACCCACTATACACTTTTGTAGCAATAGAGTAGCTGTATTACTGACAAAATTCACTCACCAATCGCAGTTTTCTCTTTTTAGTTTCCTCATCTTCTGAGTCTGCCGAGTCCGCCGAATCGGCAGAGTCTGAATCTGAGTCGCTTGAAGAACTCTCCAATTGCTTCTTTTTCTTCTGCCGCTTCTTCTCTTTCAGCTTCTTTTTCTTATCCTTTTTCTTTTGCTGTTTCTTCAGCAGTTTGTCTTGGTGTTGCTACAATATTAAAGAATTACCTTATTTACGAAGCGTTAAGTCGGAAATGTAAACAGAAACCTCGACGGCTTTTTTCTGTTACCAACGAAATGGTAATAGAAAAAAGCCATCGAGTTTTTTTTATGTTAGCTTTGCATTGGGTCTATTTTCCCACACTTGTCCAATATACATTAAACATACTAAATGTTTCTATGTTTAAAAAATAAAGCCTATTAAGTTTTGATGTTGGCCTTGTGTAAACCCCCCAACCTGCACGTCATGTAGATACTATACCAAATGTTTTACCAACCACCACCCTACCCTCCTCCTAACAACCCAACTTCCTCCAGGCACTTGTAGCAAAATATTGGGGATCAGAACGTAACAAATAATGCCGCTTTTTCAGGAGGTAGATTGCAGCATGCACGACCAGATGATCCCATACCAACCACACCATTTCAACTACTTGTATAAATAATGTAGACGTAGACCGCCGAAAAAACTTCGTTTTGCCAAACGGAGAAAATTTTTTTTCCTTGAACGCACCTCAAAGCGCAAAAAGACCTCGGTCTTAGAACTTTCGCCATCTTCTCAATAATGGATAGAATCGGCAAACTCTTCACCATTTAATAGCCTGCAATAATATCTACCTCTTGAGGAAGCCCAAATTTGAAAATTCAATCTAGAAGATTCACAATCAACAAATGATTTCGATTTTAGGGCAAAAGTCCACATACCCTAGCTTAGTTGTGAATTAGGAGGGGCTGCCTTTGGTACTTAACCTCACATACATGTGGATACAGACAACCATTTCAAGTTTGATATTTTTTATTATGTTGAACAGCTGCAACGTCTATGAAAAATTTCCACAACGATCGTTTTTTTTGGTCTTTTAACTTTAACGTTAAACATGCAACTTAACTTAATGCGTTATAGCATTCAACTAAGCTAGATTATTTAACTATTTTTCAACCTTTTATATATTGTTTTTCCCCCAGAAACGCTACCATTAGTCTGAAATAATTCGACATCGGTATTCTAACGGACACGAATTTTTGTGTATATATATATGTTTGCTTTAGTTCTCCTCAAAACTCCGACTGTGACCATCCGAATGTTACTGCTAGCTTGTCCTACTATTAAAACCAAAAGAAACTTATAAAAATCTGTTTCCAAAGCAATCCGAAGTCAAACTGTGCATAAAAATCCGAATCCCCCTTCCGCCCCCCCCAGCCTAGTTGTGATGTGTAACACTGCAGTTTACAGTTAAAGCTTGTTAAATTTAATAGTAATGCTTTACGCATTACCCAAGCCAAAGTACTAAGCGTTAACAAGAGCCTATTCATGATGCAATCATGTAAATACTTATTTAATAGCCAATATTTTAAAGTAGGGCCTTTTCCCAAAGTTCGCTTAAGTAAAACTCAATTTGGCCTATCCTTACATGTCATTACTCCTTCAAACGGCTCTGCACCAAGTCCCTTGTCAAACCGACTTCTCCTCCCACTTTCCATTGTTCTCCTGGCCCTAAGCCAATCAGACCCACGCAGCTACCCTCAACATCCGCTCTTTGGTCGCGAGAATCCGCTGCTCCAGCATAAAAAGCCCCCACACCCTACCCTCCTTAGCACAGCTCACAGATCTCTCAAGCTAGAAGGGTCACGCCAGTCGGGAGTGGAGACGTCACGTCCGTAGGATGCCATGCCGGGCGAAATGGTAGTGGTTCGTATGTTAGTAGTTTAGCTTTTGAAAGTTTGATTTAGAACCCCCTTATTCTAAATTCATAGTTTAAAACTTAACTTTAACTTCAGCTTAGAGAAATTATGGGTGGTGACGCCATAGTCGGCATATTTGGTCCCCCCACCCCCATAACATCAGAGTGGTTCTCTTTCTAAAAACCAAATCTTTTCTAGTTTAACTTAAATGGATTTTTAACTGAAACTGACGGTTTGTTCTTTGTGGAAGTCGAAAAAGAAAAATATTGATGCCTAAGTGTAAAATTGCCGGGCTTTTTACTTCTTAGAACAGTTTCTGAGGAAACTAAGGGATGTTGATCTTTTGTACTTGGAAAACTTAGAAACGTAAGTGTGGACGGTTGATCGTTAATGAAACATACTGTCTGATCTAGACACACGCTAGTGTGTCGCGCCAAGTTAGGCAACAAACATCACAACAAACATCACATTAATTCAATTGTCGAGGTTGTAAACCATTGTAGCGCGACGCCATTGCGTCAGTGTCTTATATCTTGAAGCATAGCTGGGCACATTTCAGGTACTTGGGAAAAAATAATAATACGGTACAAAAGCTTAAATTGTGTTGAAATCGAGAGCAATGACCCACCTGACAAAAATTAACTCGTGTTTGAATGCCAGCTATGCTGCTTTCAATGCAAAATGTGCCCCTCAATAACGTTGAAAATGTGTTACTAACTAGTGAGCTAGCTAGCTAGCTAGTCCGCTCATCCCCATGTTAAATCCCATAGGGTGATTATTCATCGATACCCAGATAACGGGAAGGCTTCCAGCTATGAAATTGGACAAATGGGTGCACTACAATACGAACTGCGTACCTTTTATGGTTTGGAGCCTTGGGGCGTAACAGGGATGGCGTGGGAGGGCGCGTAAGTACGAAAATATTGTTATAACCATTGTTAGTATTGTCGGCATCGTCTATCATTGGACGGCCAAAGTTCCGACAATGAGAACGTGTATACTGACGTAAGTGCTTAGACACACACTAGTGTATCACGATAAATCTAAACAACGTTGCAAAGAAATTGTATTCACGTCCAATTCACCAAGTGTAAAAACAAAGCAAAATAAACAAAGCCAAAAACTGGTGAAGAGGCCACCAAGTTGAGAGTGGTTCGGCCCTTCAAAGGAGTGATATCGTCACACCAAAACTAACTAAATACAACAAATTACAACAAAATCAAAACCAAACCAAAAGCCAATAAAGAGGTGACTAAGTTTAGAATGGTTCGGCCTATAGGCAAAAGGTAGTAGCAAATTGTTGAAACCAATTTCTTGTTGACGTGGCACTTTATTACTCATCTGCACGGTAGTGGAGTTGAGTCAATACACAATTAAAAAAAAGGAGTGATATCATATCAAAAACCAAAACTGGTAAAAGGGGGCGCCAAGTTCCGAATGGTTCGGCCCTTCAAAGGAGTGATATCAACACACCAAAACATTCGCCAACTTGATCGCACCGAATAATACTTTGGAAGTTAAATGAAAACTTGAACATTGCTACCGAAAGTAGCAATGTTCTAGTTTTCATTTAACCTTCAAATTATTAAGCGGTGCGATTAACTTGACGAATGTTTTGGTGTGTTGATATCATTCCTCTGAAGGGCCGAACCATTCGGAACTTGGCGGCCCCTTTTACCAGTTTTGGTTTTTGATATGATAGACTGTAACCAGCTGAGACTGTCCAGTCTTGTGGGCGTCTCCGGGAGCACTCAGTATTACTTTTTCTACTTGAATATTTGAGTTTATTCAGAAACACAACTTGTCGTTTTTGTCTCAGATAATGTGAAATTACTTGTTGTAAATTCAAGCTCTGTTGCTTTTTAAGAATTTTTATTGGAAGTGGCTATTTACAGGTACAGTACCTGCAAACAACTGGCTATTTACAGGTACTATACCTGTAAGTAATTGACTATTTACAGGTACTGTACCGGTAAGCTATTGGCTTTTCACAGGTATAGTACCTGCAAGCAACTGGCTATTTACTGGTACTGTGTTTACAAGCAACTGGCTACCATAAAACTACTGAACTTGTGTCTTCCTCATTTTTTACTAATGCTAGGCACATAAAGAATAATTATATCGATTATTGCAGTTTGATTTCACATTAAAGTACGATCTGCCTGAATATTCGAAGGTCGTCTAAGAAAACCCTGATAATTCCAGCAATATGTAAAGTACAGCCTCACTCGAAGAAGCATCAAATTACATAGCCATACGACAAACCTTTCAAAAGCATCGACTTATCAGAGCTGACATTGTGAGCGTGGTATGTGATTTTTTAACGTGAAATATACAGTCAAGCTCGTACGAAAGCCTAACAATAGCTTGTTTCAAGCGATGAAAAACAATAACTATGACTTAACTAGTGTCGCAACCGGGGGGAGTGGGGGCTGGTGGAGTACCCCCATCTCCAGATCCGAAAAATTAGGACTAAAATTTGTTAAAAGTAGCCAAAGCGTTTGTTGCAAGTAAAAAATGTGAAACTTGGTTTTCATAACTTTACAAAGGTACTAAAATTGCTGGAAATGAATTATTTTTGGGGAAGCCCTCCTTCTAGACAGACCCCTAGCTGAATTGTAGGACCTCATTTTCAATTTTTTTATTTATTTTGCTCCCACCCCTTGCCAACAAATTTTGCAATAACTAACAAGCTCATCTGCACACATTACATTTACATGATTTTTCATTTCCATGCGTATCTCAAAAACCAGATCCGACAGCATGTTCATTCATGAAACCCAAATGAATCCGATTAATTGCAATTTCGTAAAAAGATAACACCGCACTAGCCAAAAGACGAAAAATCGTGCATACACACATTACATTTAAATATAGTTTCTTTCTACTGTGTGAATTTCGTAACTGATCAGGCATGGCGGTTATTCATCAAATCCATATAAGCCTAGGCTAGATATGAACGAAAACAGCATTTTATTGCTAATTTTTTTTTTACGAAAATCGCCCCGGTGCCATCTGTTGTCTTTTATATCGTTAAATCCTGCAGCAAGCGAAGGAATGCACAAACCATGAAGAAACAAATATTATCAACAAAGTAAACATTAGCTAAGCCTAAATAAATTAATCTAAGAAAATATGGTAAGTTTTCAAGCGCCAGTGAACAATCTGTAACGGTTAACGATATAATTGTTAACAGATGGAGCCACTGTACAGTCGTATAATTTTTCCATTCGTATAAATGTGACTAATAAATCCGCTTTTGCAACGCTTAAAACGACTGCACAAAGTTCACATTTTCAGGTAGATTTGGCCCATATCGCTCACATCTGCCCCAGTTAACATCAATTTGTGAAAATGTTTAGAGATTTGATCGTCTTGGCCACGAATGGTTATAATCGTTGAGTCTGTAACTCAAGCGCCTTCCCGCAAAATTCACACCTATAAGGCGTTTCGTCGAAGGTTGTATAAGTACATTGTTCTGAAATTACACGTTAAACGTGGCTTTAAAGCACATCTAATGACCAAAAACCATGAACAAACAAATTTATCAAAAACGTAAACGTTAGCTAAGCCTGCGTAAATTGATCTGAGAGAATCCAATACGTTCTCAATCACCAGTGAACAATGCTAAAAGTTAACGACACAAAATGACAACAGATGGCGCCACAGTATTGTGCGATGTTTGCTTCGCATTCATGAACACGCAACGTTTTATGCTCGAAACGATAGCTTAACGTCCACGTTTTCAGGTAAAAATCTGGCCGATTCCTCAATTTTGTCGTACTTAACATCAATTGTGATTACAGATTTGGTTATCTTGGCCACCAGTGAGTCTGTAACTCAAAAGCCTTCCCGCAAAATTTACATTTAAAAGGTGTTTTGTCGAAGCACAGCTCTAGAATTACGCGTAAGACGTGACTTTAACGCACATCTGCGGACTTTAGTAACGAGAATGATTAGTTACTATAAATGAAAACCTTCATTGCAGTCTTTCCTTATTTCCGTAATGGTTTTCCTGGAAGATCAAACTACGATTCAGACAGCAATGCAGCCGGCTGCTTTTGTGCTACTGAAGTATGTTGGCTTTGGTGCATTCACTTTTTGAGCACTACCTGTGAATAGCCAGTAGCTTACCGGTACAGTACCTGTAAATAGTCGATTACTTACAGGACAGTACCTGTAAATAGCCAGTTGTTTGCAGGTACTGTACCTGTAAATAGCCACTTCCATTTTTATTTGAAAGCTATTCTAGTAAATGCCAATGTAAACGGTTCTTTCCATATAACTGTCAAAATAAAACCTGGAGTTTTAAACTTCAGTTCGTTTGCTAGCCGATTAATTGTTTAAGTGTAAAATAATTATGTAGCCCATCTTTAATTTTAGCTTGTATAAACAGTTAAATTTTACCGTTGGTGGCAGTGATTACCAACAGTATTAAGGTTAGGCCCCGTTAATTACGACCCGACGCTCCATCCCCCATGCTGGGACAGTAGCCCAAAACTGTGCTTATGCCGTAAAAGTCGATACACACACCGTAGAACCTTAGACTGAAACTCCATGTACACCAGGGAAACCGGGGGCGTTACAAGCACTTAAGCCGTTACAATAATGAAAACCAGCGATGTGTCAGAAATAGGTTAACTCAGAAATATGATACTTTTTAACGGCATTATGCAATTTCTATACAAATAATTCACACCACTGGCATGTTGGTTATGGGGCACATCACTGGTATTCATTATTCATACAAGTAACTGAAAATAATGAGAAACTGCAGAAAAAAATATTAATTAATTAATTAATAATACACTATATTATTATTTATTAAGGCTGTACCGATACAGACACAGTATTTGTACTAATACACACACCATATCAGTACTGATACAAATACTGTATCGGTAAATTTGCAGACGATAACTGATGTATCAGTATCAGATTGGGACCACAATTGGTATTTCTTAGCAATTCTTTACAGATCCCACTTTAACATTGCTGATAGAGAACTTTGTGTTCACTGCCTGCAGACTTGCCACGATTTCGGTAGTGGAAGCGCAACACGAAAGTCTCATCCTAAAGGAAATCAGTATCGACACCGAGAACCTTGTGTTCCCTACCTTCAGACTGCCATTATTCCAGATATAAGAGTGAAACGTAAAGTCTCATCTCAAATTAAATCCGTATAAGCATCGGTAAAACAGATATCGTGCGATATTTGATCGGTATCTTAGGGGTCGAAATACTTGGATGCACAGGGCAATTTGCACTCCAAAATTTCGAATTGCACTCCATCTGCTTTGGTTGGTTTTGCACTCCAGCTAGAGATAGTCAATAATTCAGTTTAGAAAATTAAATAAATTGCTAGGATGTCGATTCAAGTTTGTAACTGTATTTAAAAAAAAATTCAATCAAAACAATTCTTAACTCAGCGTTAAGCTTGAAGGCGTACTATTCGACGTTCAGTTGTTCACACGAGCGTCCTCCCACACTCCAATGTTCTTTTGTCACGCGAGCCACTTCCCAGACTCCAACGTAGCTGCTGGGCCACTGCCTTCATAATTCAAGATGGCGACGAAATAGGAGTACAAAGAGACGACGTTCATTGGGCTTAACAAATATTTCATCGAAACAACCACGACTGACAAAGTTTTTCTCAACAGCACTTGAAGGCAAAGAAAATCAAGCAAAAGCTGACGATGTTCCTTTCAGAAGACAACTCACGCTCAAATTAAAAAAGAAACAAATCCTATCGAATTTTCGAACATTCAAAGTAAGATGGTTCGTTTTTTCAATGTTCCTTTGGATGGATGCCTTTGCAACGCGCCATCACCCAATGAAAGTGCCGATTTTTGGGTGTTGCATTCAGTGACTACACGGACAAATCAAAATCTACTACCGAGAAAACACCACGTGGTGCTTACGTTAAGACAGTGCAAAGTTGGCTCGCTGATTTACTTGGTTAAAATACAAGGCATCACGCAAAATAGTCACGTCGATTTACTGCGAAATTTGCCGTCAACATGTAGATATTGCAACGTCCCAATACAAAGGAGCAAATTTAAAACAAGTTAGTGATCGATCGATGATTGATGGAACGACGAACGTGAAAAAATACACACGTCTTCGCCATGCAGAATCCGTAGGACACGACCGAGTTGAAACTGCTGCACGCATAGAACTGTTAAAAAAAAAAGCAACACTCCAACACCAATCCAAGCTAGCCTTAAAAAGTTGGATGAAGATGACAGGAAAAAGGTGAAAATTCTTTTTGACATAACTTACGAAATGCAAAGCAGGAGTTGCCATTTGCGAAATTGAAGCCCCTGGCAAAACTTGAACGCAAGCATGGAATTGATGTGGGACAAACTTATTTTACATAAATGGCAAAAGTGCACATGAATTTACTGAACATATTGCCGGTGTGATGTTTGATAACCAGTGGTTGCAAATTAAAGAACGTGGCTATTTTTCTGTGCTTTTTGATGGCAGCACAGACAAATCAAATTCAGAAAAAGAATTGATTTACGTGACTACTATTGTAAAAGGAGTGTACAAACACAATTCTTTTATTTACTAGATGTTGAGGCATCAAATTCACAGGGTGTTGGAACGTGTCTAGAAAATTCATTCAAAGAATTTGGGCCTGACTTTAATTGGAAGCAGCATATTGTTGTTGCAGGAGCTGATGGATGTGCTGTTAATTTTGGCAAGAATACAGGTGTCATGGCGATACAGAAACAAAAAGTTCCTTGGCTAATTGTCATGCATTGTGCAGCTCACAGATTGGAACTAGCAGCCAAAGATGCATTTAAAGATTTTTCATTAGCAAAATTTGAAGAAGTTATTGGAAGCCTTTATTATTATTTCAAGAAGTCTCCAAAACGTTGGCGAGAGCTCCAAAATGCAAATGATGCAGTTGGTCAGGAGGCAATCCTAAAATTCAGTAAAGTTAGCGGCAGCAGATGGCTGAAACACAAACTGAGAGCCCTCCAGGTGTTAGATAGAAATTGGGCTAGCCTTATTGCTTATTGTGAAGATCTTGCTAGCCGTCCTGGCAAAAGAGATAACCAGCCTAAAGCAAAGGGATGGTTAAAAAAACTGAAAAGTTTCAATATGCCACTTTTGCTTGCGTTCTACCAGGACGTGCTTGCACCATTAAGTGTGTTGTCTACAACCATGCAGAAAAGAAATGCAACTTTGCATTAAGTAAAAGAAAGTGTGGGAACGACACTCGTGGCTCTAAAGAATTTGAGAAAAGATGGAAAAGATGGTTCCAAGGAACGAAAATTCTTGAGGTCTCTAAGTGGCAAAGACAAATCACTTTACAAGGGGCCATTCAAAAACCACGTGGTTGGCCAGGGGGTGAGGGGGAGGTCGGCTTTCGGCTACAAGTAACCACAACGGGGGAGGGGGTTTCCAAACAAACCACGTGGCCACTGCATTGAAGGGAAAGACACTATCTCTAATGGATTGATGCATTTACCGTACAAGAGTTTCTGCGCATACCATCTCACTCAGCCTTACATTGTTTTTACATTGGTCTTACATCGACCATGGAGCTTACCACACAGTGTGATAGTATATAAATCCATGCATCTTCTCAGGGCCCCCATAACGGGAGGGGGGGGGGGTCAGGTGGACCCGCTGTACCCAGGCTCGAGCTCTTAAGGGCCCGCACGGCCTAAAATTTTTTCTTTTAGCAATTTTGAGTTTTGATGACTATGAATAACGTAGTCGATTTGTGTGTATTGCGCATTTTTTAATACGGTACTCCCCACAAACAACAACTTCAATCCAACGGCAATGAGCATGGAGCAGGAGTACTGCAGTGCAAGCCTGTTGGCCTGTTAAGCCTTCAAACGTAACCAGCCCGGATTAAAAATTGAACCAACCCGTTAAGTACGATAGTGGTCGGCGTATATTATAACAAAGTGTAACCTTTTTACGATTTCAGTCAGGGGAGGGGGGTGGGGGGGCGCTGTTATAGTTAGTCCCAGGTCCCTAACTTCGACGTAGGGGCCCTGCATCTTCTAACGCCTGGGCTCCAGTCAACCGAACTGCATTTCCCGAATAGTGGTGAAAAATACCGCGGCTTGTCGTAGAAATCTTCAACAACGTAATATTGCGTTTCCTTGACTCGTACTAAATTCATTTAAATATTGTGTGGCTAGCATCAAGTGCTTCACTGGAACAATTTAGGGCAGTGATGGCCTACGTAATAATGAACGTATTAGGCTACAATTTTCTACTTTCCGTCTCAGTTACAAATCTCGGATGACGTTTATTCTAGCGGCCATTGCAGATCGCCAAAAAATTTGGTTAAAATATTTAATAATAATTATAATAATAATAATAATAAAATTCATCCATTAATGGAAGGGAAATGTCAGGTCAAACTGAA
This sequence comes from Lithobius niger, assembly GCA_023313725.1. Taxonomy (NCBI): domain Eukaryota; kingdom Metazoa; phylum Arthropoda; class Chilopoda; order Lithobiomorpha; family Lithobiidae; genus Lithobius; species Lithobius niger. Next base: position 36,662 of record JAHWFP010082805.1, read on the forward strand.
TTGCCTCTTACGTCACATCCACTGTAAAAATGTATATTGAATACAACTACCGTCCAAAGAGAGGATTAAAAATATATTTCATCAATACTATGGGTTGAAAGTCTGGTTTTAAAAATCATAACGTATCACTCTCAACGACCTCTGATGAAAGAGAGTTCCAAAGTCGTCCTGCATGAAGGAGGGAAAAATTGTGTGTACAGTTTAAATGACATTTTCAGCAGTCAAAGCAAAAGTGGAGTATGGGGGTACCTATTGTTGGGTTATTCATGTCGAACACTATCAGTTCATCAAATTTGGTATGGCACAATAACACAAATTTTATATGAAGTGGTACCACATTGTCAAAAACACATTAAGTTGTTATTTTTTTAAGTTTGGGGGGGGGGGGGGGGGGGGGCCATGGCCCCCCGGGGTTTTTTTCTTGGGGGAGGGGGTCCAAGACCTGACCCCAGATGACCACACACGGGGGAAGGGGTGTTAAAAATGGCTTTAAAAACGGCCACGTGATTTTTGAATGGCCCCCAAGGGAATAGAACTCGCGAAGAAAGAAAACGATACATTTAAATTCGTGCTTGGGAGTAAATGGCCGAGCACAAAGGAAGAAGTAGAAACATCTGAAATTTATGCAAAGAAACTAACTACATGTCGTTAACAAAACAAGATCAAAAAAAGAAAAGACTTAAATTTCAGTCTGGAGATTCATTATCGCTTAAGAGTTTGCACTGCTGTCTCCACCACTAAAGGATTCACCATCGAGTCATCGTCGTTGTTCTCGTAGCATTTGAGACAACGTTTTCCGTACGGAACTGTGTTGATTCTACGGCTTGACTTTCCAGCATTTGCCCCTCTTGTCACTGCTCGTTCTGCATCATAGTCTGTACACTTTGTATTGTCCCGTGGAAATTCATATTAAGTCTTCCATGGTAGACGTTCGCAGCTCTTAACGCCATTCCCCCATAATTCTCTTAATACGGTACACGACAATCATCTATCCACCTCTGCTGTGCTTACAGGGAATAGTAGTACTACACGTACCACATGCAAAATGTTTACAAATTTTGCTTGGGAGTCTTGATCAGTTAATAATTGTTTACATAGGCTTTCAAATAACATGATGTGCCAAGTTATTTTTGCGAATATAGAGTTTTAGCTTTAACCATTCGTAATCAACCGGGTTCCCATCACAGCCGTTTTCTTAACAGTGGTTCAAAGTGTTACACAGTAGTGCAATGGAAATGATGAAATTGCACTACTGTGTTAATACTTTGAACCACAAGAAAACGGCTGTGATGGGAACCCGGTTGATTACGAATGGTAAAAGCTAAAACTCTATATTCGCAAAAAAAAGTCTATATTGACATATAATTTTACAATTCTTTAAGTCGAAGCAAATTAAATGAAGAATAATAAATGAAATTTACAGTAAATAAATTAAGATGTGTAAGTTTAAAAACGTATTAAATTAATGATTTACTATACATGTATTACCTATTACTAATATTACCTAGTAATATTCACAAATTGCTACAGCTACGACATTTATAAAAACCACTGTGGTGAGCACTAACTTTTTTTTTATTATTTGTAGTAAATATTATGAACATATTACAGACAGAAAATATAATGATGATTCTCACAACAGTGCGCTTTTAAAATATCGCAGCTGTAGCAATTTGAGGATATTACTAGGTGTTACTATATATGCATAGTAAATCATTAATTTAATAGGCTTTTAAACCTACACATCTTAATTTATCTACTGTAAGTAGAATTAGTATTCTCCATTTAATTTGCTTCGACTTTAAGATTTGTAAAATTAGTTGTCAACTATGTTTATGTTTTGTACGCTTAGATTTCAAAATAAAGGATATTTACCGTTCCAATATCCTTGCAAATTTTCGACAGTCAGGTTTTCTGGCGT